>JAQIXA010002304.1:0-18595 GCA_034699045.1 Nanhermannia cf. coronata Gr-Ori-00579 | reverse complement strand
ACATCCCTGTAAAGATAAAGTTTTTTAAATTTGCATTTCTAAGGAGAATTAGGGACTTAGAAAAATTTCTGAAAAAAATCGTAATCTTAATCATAGAAATGAACTATAGTTAATTATAATTTAATTCTATTTAATTCTATAGTTGCAAGACAATATCGAGGACGTGCGGGTTATAAGCCGACAGCTTCAGTTCCATCACTTGAAATTGCAAAGTAAGAACTTTAAGTAATAGTAATATATTATGTTTTAATATAAAAATATTTGAATAATATTTTTAACAGAAAAATGACTTTAAAAGATCCTATGGCTGAACCACTGACAAAAGAACGAGTCCCATATGTAGTTGTTTATGGAGATCCAAAGTTACCACTTATTCAATTGGTTAGAAGACCCATCGAAGTGATTGAAAATAAGAATTTGAGACTGAATGCACATTATTACATTGAAAAGGCAATCATACCTGCTCTCAATCGATGTTTTCAACTAGCTAAAATAGATATTCAACAATGGTATAAAGAATTGCCTAGAAAATATATGAGAGCTTATCAAGGGAATCTGGATGGAGTTGCAAAGAAGAAAGCTACGATTTCTGATTATTTCATAAGTGAAAAATGTATCAGGTGTGACGAAAGAACTTTTGTAGGTCATTACTTTTGTCCAAAGTGCACTGACAATGGACAAATCTCAGCAATTGATCTCATATGTAGACTAAAGAGAATTGAGGCAAGATATCACACGGCCAAAAAGGTATCGAATTATAAATTTAATAACCATTTATATTTATTTGGAATATTCATATTATGGGTATGTAGTATTTAAAAATAAAGAATTTCGTTTTTTATCTAGATATGTTTAATGTGCTCAAAGGATGACAACAAGTGCCTGAATTTTGATTGTGATATTTTTCATAAATTACAAAGATTTCAAGAGGATTTTAATAACAGTGATAAACTAGTTAAGATTTTATACTTGAGTGATTGGTAAAGAAGTATTTTAGAATATTCCTTACCTTCCTTGGAATAAACCGCATATTTTATATAATTTAATTAAAAATACAGATACTTTAAACACATTCTCCATTTTTGCATCTCTATTTCAAAGTTAAGGATTAGTAAGTATATGAACTCAGGATCAGTACTCGTAAGCAATTAATTCTAATTTATTACCTTTCCACTGTCCTCGTCGCAAATAGTATTGTCTAGAGCAGGATTAGCACATATACGATTATATGTATACCTAGAAAATCAAATATAGGTACGTCCAATTTTAAAAGCCTTTAAATTATTTCAGAAGTTACCTTACCGAGTATAAATAATCAGCCCGACTAATTAAAATAATAATACTTATTATTGAATTATTGAATACGGGTATTTTGATAAATTAGGAAACCTTCTTCTACTTTTTTAAAAACCCATTCGCAACATAATTTTTTGCACAATTCATCAGGACTTTTAGTTTTATCAACATATGCATGAGATTTTCCAGTTAGTTTCTGGCATTGTTGTTCCATTGAAAGGAGATCTCCAGGTTGTTTTTCTTCTGAATCCCAAGGTGTTTCTCCATCAATGTGTTTCAAACAGCTTTTTGATCTTGGGTATTTTGCAAATAAAAGTAAAACTCAAATGAAAGAGATAGAAATCAACTTACTGAATTAGATTATTCATGTTTCTTATCGAACATGGAGAGAAATAGAACTTGTTTCTATTTCCCCAACCTTTGTAGGACATTAGATAACCTGAAAAAAATTATTTTTAACAATACAAAGACTCAGCAGGTCTCAAACATTTAAAAAAAAATACCATCATCCCAAGAACAATTGACAGCTTCATTATTTCCATCATGATTTGCACCTAAATTGTGAGCTAGTTCATGGACGACTGTAAAAACGCCCTTTTTTATATAAAAGAACTTATTATTTTTTATTTTTAGCAAATCTGATCAATATTACTTCGTAAAATTCCCCTAAATCTTCAGAAATACCGGTTTTATAGGATTTATTGTATCCGATTGAACAGACGCCATTTTTAAATGCACGTCCAGATGCAGATGACTTAATATTTTCATCTTCATCATATTCTATCAAATCTTCACCAGAGATCAAATGAGCCAAATCATGATTTACATATGAATCCATATTGTTTTTGAAATGTATCGCAAAATTATTCAGAACTTTGCTGATGTCATATTGGCCTTTCGAATTTTTACTCTGTTCCATAAATGGTTGACCTCCTCGACTCTGGAATTTTTGAAAAAATTGTAAAATAAACTCAAAATTCTTGTAAAGAACTAAAATTTTCAAAATTGTCTAGAACAAAATATTTTGAGATTGGGAGATTTGGGAAAGTTGGGATATCTTGGGTTTTTAATAGGCTTTCTGGCTTTTATAAGGGATTTAACATGCAAAGGTCTGAAGGCCGAATAGATTCTTCGAACCAGAAGTTATATTGACCTATTTATTTGAGAATATCCTGGCTATCTCTACTTATAGACACAAAATTATAATTTTGTGATAATTATCAGATCAAATTCCCAATTTATTCAGCTGAAAACAGGTTGTTTTCAGGTTTTTGAATGTTGAACAGGTTGTGCAGCATTCAAAATTCAAAAACCCTTTCCTAACTATCCATAACGTAACCTAAATTTTTTTGCGAAAAATTACTTGAATAAGTAAGTGTTCGCTTCGCTCACAATAATAAAGGTTTTTCCAAAAAATTTCCAGAACTTACATTTGAGACAATCAAACTTGAAATACGAAATGTGATTGAAGGCTGGGTAAAAGTGGCATATCGATTATTTACAGCATGCATGAAGACTCTGAGATATTTGATGACCTCGTCGTTATTTGAAAATGCCCTGTACTTTTTCATATCCAGAAAAATGAGCGTTTCAACCTCGACATCCCTCAAAACTTCGTCCAAATTCCCGGTGAAATTCTCCAATAGATCTTGAATCACTTCTGATTCATTGATTTTACCTGTATAAGGTGCATAAGTTAAACAAAATCCTAGATTATGCTATGAAATCCAGGTTTTCAGAATGAGTTTGTAAATTTACTTAGGACACTTTCTTGATAAAAAAACTTACGATATACATTATCCTCAGTATTATCATCAAATGTTTCAGCTTTTTGTTGACTCATTGTAAGAAATTTTGGTTTTGATTTCCTGGCCAAATGGATTTTTCTTTTATCGGTATGATTATGATCCTCATATACATGAGTAATGGCCATATCATCGATTAAACCATGCTAGAATTATGAAATTATTTAAAATTTCGATTTTTAAAAATCTTTATTACGATTGTGATTTCATCATCAGGACTATGATGTAATAGTACAGCTGCATTTGACCCAGGGTCAGTAAAAATTTCGCCTAAAAATGAACATTTCAAGTAAATTTTGCAAAAATTTTGTGTATTTCTACCATCATTTGCACTCTTGTTATGGTAAGCTGGTCTCAAAATTTGATGTCCAGTTTCATTAGAGTCAGATATCAAAAATTTGAAATCTCTTTTGAATACAGTGTGAGCTTCAAAAAAATAAATGAAATTTGAATTTGAAATCCTAGCTTTTGTCAAGTTAATTCCTTTTGTGAAATCTAGGATTTCGAAATTGTAATTGTTTAAGAATGCAATTCTAAATAAGGGAAAGAATCAGTTTTTGAGAAATTCAAGCTCATAAACCCCTTGAAAATTCACTTTTAGAAAGAATTTTATAAAAGTTGAGAATTTTTAAACTTCCGCTGACCTAGAGGTCTGGGATTTATGTGAAAGTCTGATTAGATTATACTAGTTTAAGAGGGTGTAATTGTCGAATTTTTCTAGACATATCACATTTACCTACTAGTGGAAAAATATGATTTTTTTTAAATAAGAGAGTAATAAAAGCCATTGAGATTTTTTTAAAGCTGAATTTTGTTCAAAATTTAATAAAGATATAGAATCAGCATAGACAACAATTTATTTTTCATTAAATTAGTTGGATTTAGGTATATGACTTTTGTAAGTTTAATTTCTTCCCTATTTTAATTGAATTTACCCCTATATTTTTGGTCACTTCTGTATGAAACTAGCCCGAATTTTTTTTTAGTTTGGGTTACATTAGGTTAGGATTTTAAAAATATTTTGAGTAACCGATAATTTCATACAGGGGTAAAGTTAGGATGAGATAAAATCGGAGCTGATTTTGAAGGGTTAATTGTTAATTTACCTGGTTTTGTCAATTTCAAGTGATAATCTTGATCAAAAGCCCTAATTTTAACGTCGTATTGCTTCTCAGAATAGATTGATCTTTTATAAAGATGCTTAATTTCGAAATTGACATCAGCAGTCTCATACCCTTGATCCTTGAGTTTGAGTATTTGGTCAAGGCATAAAATTATGGAAAAAAGTTTGAAATAAATGCAAAATCTTAAGAAAATTCTCATTTTTGAAAATTTTACAACATTTACTTAAATAAGACTTGATACAAAATAAATTATCGAAATATTATAACTTTCTAGATTAGGGAGTAATTTGGTCATTTCTCAAAACCGCTGACCGCTATTATTGTCAATATCTATATGGTCTAAAAACATCAACTTATTTCCAGTGAAGATTAGATATTAAATTATCAATTTTTTTCATGCCAATTTTTTAAGTAAATTATCGATATTCGCTACAGAATGAATATATATGAGTAAAAATTGCTTATTTTGGCCAAAAATTTCAAATTTCAGACCAAAAATTCATCTAAAAATCGAAGGAACTGAGGTTTTCAGTACCCTACTAATTACTAATAAGGATTTTTAGTAAGAAATATTGCAGTTTTTAATTATTCTTAATCAAATTTCAAATAAAATTTATAACTTTATAGCTTTATAGCTTTATCTTAAGGGCTAAGTTTATACAAAATACAAAATACAAAAATTTGATTTTGATTGAAAATGCAAATTGTAATTTTAAGTCACCTACTATTCGAATTCTTTCGAGTTTTTTGAGTCCATATTTAACTCAAATTTTTTGTATTACTCGTATTTTCATACCATTTCTTTTACATTTTACAGACAATCGCCATTTCGACATTTCTACAGCATTAAAAAATTAAAAAATTAATTATTTAACTAAAAAGAATTTAGTCTTTTTTGAACCTTTCCTGATCCACAAGGTGAGTTGTCCAAAGCTGGATACCCAGTACACCAAGAATATAACAAATTATCTAAAAATTCAAAAAAATCAAGATTTTCTAGATTTTTACCTCTTATCTATAATGGTAGGTATTCTTTCCCAAATACATGATTTTGAAACCCTATGCTTCGAAATGTAATGCAATCAAATAGACAAAAGCAAGGATTTCAAATTGAAAATTGAGATAAGGATACCACTATTAGTGTCTGAACATGAGTCTGACCAGGTAATGAGATTTCGGACCAAAACTCGATCCCATTATATTAAATGTAAAGTTTAGATTAAAATCAACATTATTGAGCAAATATTTTTGGGCAATACGATAAACTACTGACCTAAAAGGTCAAATGAAATGCATTACAAGCATAGGGAATAACATTTATTTGACCTTTTAGGTCAGGAGCTATCCGCATTGGCCAAAAATTTTGCACAAAATTGTTGATTTTGATCTCAACTTTACATTTCATATAATGGGATCGAGTAGTTTTGGTCCGCGATTTCAATTTACCCGGTAAGAAATTTCTACCTTCTGTCCATCGACAGCAAAGTTTTCGACATTGTTCATTCTCACTAGGTCTTAGGTCAACGTAGGCTTTCAATTTCTGGGTTTTTTTCTGACATTGTTGGTCCATGTTCAAAACATCTCCTGGATTTTGTTCACCTGGTCCTAGTGTATCATTCCCAGCCCCATTTCTGAGACAATTTGCTTGGCTTGTCCTTAATACAAATCAAGATTTCAAAAATTTTAATTTTAACAATTTCCAGATTATTAAATGCGATTTTACTGTAAAAATTTGTTCATTTCTCGTATTGAACATGAGGAAAAATGAAATTTATTTTTGGTTCCCCAACCCCAGTAGGACATTAGAAAGCCTAAGTACAAATTATAAAAACTGTATTTTTTGGAATTTTCTAAATTTTTAAAAATTTACCTGAATTTGAGTGACAATCTTTTGAATTTCCATCACCATCATGTTCAACCCCTAAATTATGGGCAAGTTCATGAGCCATGATCCACGATCCCTTAAATTTTGCATTATAAGGGCTAAATTAAAGTTTTGAGAATTTTAGTAGATAGGGTACTTGATATAATTTGCCCAAATCTTCAGAAATTCCTACAGCAAATGATTGGTCTTGCTTATTAAGCCTATGAATATCAAGAATTCATTCTCTCCATCATTTTATTAAGCAATTTTTAAAGGTATTTATTGTATGTAAATGTAAAACTATCTTTGGGTTATATAGGCTTTCAGGCCTTTAAATAAGGTTTAACATGATAAAGGCCTGAATGCCGAGTAGGCCCATTATTAAAGAAAAGACAATTTTACAGGCAAGAACCCCTGAGGTATGCAAGACCACTAATTCCAGAATTTCCATTCGAATCCGTCATATCTTCTCCAGTAATTAAATGTGCCAAATCATGTTTTGGCAAAATATTTAAATTTTTTTTGATAAATTGTCCATAATTCTTTAGAACTTTCTCCATATCATATCTCGCATCTGAATCTGATTTGCTTTCTTCCATATATGACTGACCCTGAGGTGTCTAAAAAAGCAAGTTTAAAAAGGATCATATTTCTTCTCATCCATATTTTGGTTGAATTTACCCCTATAATCTTGGTTTAACTGTACCCCTATGTATGAAATTCCATAAATTTTTAAAATCCTAATCTAACCTTAAGAAAAAATAACTATGTACATATATCAAAAGGATCAAAAAGTTTTAATTTTAATGAAAAAATTTTAACAAAAAATTACTAAGCTATTTTCAAAATGACATCAAAAGGATCCGATTTAATTCATCCTTATTTTGGTTGAATATACTTCTAGATTTTATATTAATCCTAACCAAATCTAACATATACTAAATTAAATTAAAATATATTTTGGGTTAGTTTCATACGCGCAGGGGTAAAATTAGACCAAAAATAAAGTGTTAAATTCAACCAAAATATGCATGAGATTAAACATAAGTTGTGTTAATATATTCCATTAAAATTTTTTTTCAAACTTTGACAGAAATCAAGCCAGAAACGACGAATCTAATTTTGGGCCAGATTATAGTCTCATATCGATTATTCACAGCTTGGATCAAAATCCGCAAATAATCCATCATTTCCTCAGAATTCCGAAAACTTGAGGTTTTTTTCATATCTAGGTGTAAAAGTAATTCGACAATCACATAATTTGAGGCTGAATGCTTTTCTTTGAAATCATTGGAAATCTTTGATTCTTCAATTGTCATGTTATACAGAAGGCTTTCATCGATTTTTACTAAAAAAATTACAAGATTACAACAATTTCTGTGTAATCAGAGTGATATTTAATTACTGTAATCTAGAACTTTGTAATCTTGTGATGTTTTGAATCTGGATTTCTTTATGAAATGCACATTGTCCAAATTGACAATCATACTGTCATCAATTAGCCCACTCTACATATTTAAATAAATAAGTCAAAAATCTTAAAATGACTATTCTAATTATTTATTCAGCTAGGATAAACCAAATTTCAACCTAAATTTTCTAACCATTTTGACTTTTAAATAAAAGTACCTAAGTTAGATAGGTAAGCAAAGAAAATTTTTGAAAAAAAGGGGTACTGAAAAGTGAAAAAGGGTCTAAAATTAAGCTCAAAATTTGGGTTTTCACAGCGGGATTACCTAACTACAAATATCAAATTTAGTTAATTACAATTGATATTTCATTATTGAAATTTTGATACAATTTCACTACAGCATTTGCCTCTGCATCAATATAGATCTCATCTTAAAAAATTCTTGAAATTATTCTTGAAATTATGAAATATTCAAATTTTGAAGTTTTTTTTACTTAATTCTGCTGACTTGGGTTGATCCTGATCTTGATTCAATATTATTTGACCATTTTGGTCAACTTCTGATGTTAGAAATTGAAAGTCTTTTGTGAACACATCATATGCTAAAGAGCAAAAAGTTATACTTTAAAGTACATATAAATTAGATCTATAGGTTTTTAAGATACTTTTTACCTGGTTTTCTCAAATTCAAATTAATTACTTGGCCAAAAGTCTCAATTTTGATCGAAATCTGAGTATTTTTGAAATTTTTGGAATCTCTACTTGTTTTAAGTGTAACATGAGCTAGCTCATACACTAGCCCTTCTGAGAAATTTTGTGGGAAACTTAAGGATTCTCTAAATAAGAGAAAAAGTACCCAAAAATTACTAAAATTGTAATTTTTCATAATATTTACTACCTATAATAAAGAGCCAAATTGGTTTAAATTCTATCATTTATACAAATATACAATTATGTAGTTACCTACATGTGTTAAATAACTTTTCAAGGTTTCATGGCATTTGCACCTTTTCCGCTATTCTTTCATAATTTAATTATGTACAATAAAATTAAATGATATTTTGTTATAAAATCTCAAAATCAACAATTTGAGTTCAACATGTGTTATTAATGCAAAACACAGGTGATTTACATGTGCTCGTGTAAATAATTTTAGTGGGGGGTAGATTAGGGATAGTTCGGAATCGAAAAGGCCTTTGAAAGGATTAAATTTTAGGCCTTTGCATGTTAAACTTCATATAAAGGCCAGAAAGCCCATTAAAACCCGAAGATATCCTGTTTTCTTAAACTTAAATTTCATAAATGTTTCCGAACTATGCCTAATCTACCCCTAGTACAAAGACCATAAAAATTGTAAACTAACTCTAATAAGATTCCATTTGGATTTTTAATTGACAATTTCTACTTTAAATTCGATTTAGATACCAATTACATCGTAATATCTTATAATTTTCAATTTGTAATCCTAGTTTTCGTCCATTTGACTACAGTCCTATAGAACTAAATCCAGGATTTCAAGTCAAATTCTACTAATTTTTAGAATAAACAATTGTACTCGTATCTATCTTATCTAATTTGATGAAATCCTACATTTTTTGTCAAAATTGTTATTTTTTTTATTGACTTTATTTTTGGAATTATTCAACATAGTAAATATAAGTAAGTACAATGAGATACTAGATAAAACTCTATAAAATAACTATAATTGTATAAATTACATAATAATTTTGAAATAATTGTAAATTCTACTAACATGAATCAAGCCCAATTACTCAAAAGTTTAAAAATTAAACTAGATAGTTAAATATTTAAAGTATAATTAAAATAATAATAAGAAAAAATTGAGCTAAATATTACATCAAGTATTTTGACTTGCAAATACACTTTTTATCTCTATCTTCATTTTCATTAACAAAATATAATTTCTTTAAAATAACAGGTATAGGTATAGTAAATACTTAGAGACACCTTGCATTGTATTATGTACTTTTTTTTATCGATATTTTGAGCTCTAGATTATTAACAATACATTTTATAATAAGGTAAATACTATTTGGCTATTTCTTTTAAGTGTAAATTAATAACAGTTTTTAAAGCGTTTTTTTGTTTGTTCAAAATTTTGACTAATTTTTGAGTAATTTTACTCGAAAACTTAAAAATCTGCTCAAAAATTCTTTCAAAAATTATGAGAAATTCTCAAATTTTGGTTGTTTTATAATATATTTCGAAATAGGGACTTATTTTGATTAATTTGAGTTTATAAAATTACAGATTTGTCCAAAAATTCTTTCAAAAATTACGAGAAATTTTCAAAATTTGGTCGTTTTTTTGATATTTTTCAAAATTTTGACTAATTTTTGTGTAATTTTACTCTAAAATCTTAAAAATCTGCTCAAAAATTACGAAAAATTCTCAAATTTTGGTTGATTTTCAAAATTTTGACTTTTTTTGAGTAATTTGAATTTAAAAAATTACAGATTTGTTCAAAAATTCTTTTCAAAATTTCGATAAATCAAAATTTTGGGTGTTTTTTTTCCAAATTTTTTCGAAATAGTCTCTCAAAATGTGTAAAATTTTGGTGATAACCTTGAATTTTGAATATTTCAAATTCAATCAAAATATTCAAAATTTTCAACTTTTTGAAAGAAATTTGAGTTAAATAAATTTGATTTTTTGCAACTAATTTGAAATTTTCTCTCTAAAAATTTCTTACAAATTAGGATGTGAATTCACAAATTTGGAGTTAATTTAATACAATATTTTTTTGCAAAATTTTGCCAATCTAAATCTAGGATATTTTCCACAATTTTTATATTTACACGCGATATGATTAATTTTTGCGATTTTCTATGTACTATATTATAGTATAATTTCTACCGTTTTTTTTCTCATCAAAAAATCTGTCAAATGTATCAAAAATTTATCCAAGTCTGTGTATTATTATATCTTTTCTTATGCTAGTATTCTTATTTCAAAATTCAATTTTGAAAACCTAGATTTACAATGTACTCAAATGTACAAAAACTAGGATTTCAAATTAAAAATTGAGATAAGAATATCTACTTTAAAGATTCAAAAATTCAAAAATTTTGGTCTTTAAAAACAAAAGTCTAATCTCATACAATTGATGCATTCTTTCTAGAATAATAAATACCTACCTATAAAATATTTTTGACCGATTTGACCCCTAAAAGTATGTACTTGCCAAGTACTATCAAATCTAACAATTCTATCAACATTTTATAATATGTAAAATAGTGATTATAACAGAGCAATAAATTTGTCTGAAAAAACAAATATATATTTTAACCTATGACCTAATGAGTACTGTATGTAAGTACCTACTTAATTAATTATTTTTATTTTTTTTAGGTAGCTGTTTTCATTTAAGGTAATTGTTTTAACACAAATTGTAACCTCGACTAATCATCAGACACACTAATAGATAAATATACTATACCCTACCTATTTATCATCTATTTTATTTACAAAAGTAAAGGTTCACTTATCTCAAAAACAGAAATTTAAAACTTCTTCTCAAATCCAGGTTTTAAAAAAAAATTCATATATCTGTAGATCATAGTTTTTAAAAGCCAAATAATGTAATTTCTGTCAAATTCTCTTGAAATACTTGCTTTCAATTGAAATTTTAATGCAAAATTTCACAAGATACATATTCGAATTCTAATTTGTATTTTCAAAGCTTGGATTTCGTATATAAAAACCGTATTTTTTGATATTTATTCCAATTTGGTCATCTTGTTCAATGATCAAAACAAATCTTTAGCAAATTTTTTTTCTTGATGATGTGTTTTTTCAATTGAGATTTGTGTGCAAAATTATACAAAATTAGCAAAATTAATATGAAAATATTGGCTTTAAAAGCCCAGATTTCGTTAGAAAACCAGGTTTTCAAAAAAAATTCAAAGTTTAGATTTTAGTTTTCAAAAATTGAAATGAAATTTTTGTAATATTTTCTTGGACTAAATACTTTCAATTGAGATTTTAATGCAAAACTCAAAATACACAAATTAATTTACAAATCTCGACTTTAAAATCCAGGATTTCGTTTGAAAACTGAGTTTTCAAACGTCTTCCAAGTTTTCAGGTTTAGTCTAGGCGTTGGATTATAATCGCAGGTTTTTAAAATAAGAATGCGTTTTTTAAATGAAATTCTGCTTTGATTTGGATTTTTTTAAACTTCTGAATGATATTTGAGAACCTTTACTTGCCTAATTTAGAGTACAATTTTATCAAGTCTATGATTATTTACATATCTATGGTATAAATTAGGGTATACCTATGACCTATGACCTATATTTAACAGTTAGCAGTCTATAACTTCCATTTTAAAAGATTTTGACCTGAGTGGGATGTCTCGATCAATTGTTAACATTCTCAAAGGTTCGGTTCCATCATTATCTGATAAATCCTCGGGTAAAATGTCACCTCGATACTCGGATACCTTCAAATTTTTACAAAATTTTTCCAAAATTTTACAAAATTTCCCTTTTATATATATAAGACATTAACAACAAGTAACAACACTTTTGTATCTATATCATAAAAAATTCAAATAATCAGAATTAGTAAAGTTAAAATTTCACAAAATTTTTTCGACTAAATTGAGACATTTGTGATTTTTTCAAAAAACCAAGCATATCTTCAGCTCTTTAGCCTTAATTTTCCAACTAAATACTTAAAGATTCATGCCAAAATCGGGTTTTTCCCTAATGAATTCAAAAAATCCTGAGATTATTTAAGACATTAAGTTTTTTTGGTATACCATTTTATGTCTAAAATTTGGTCAAATTTTATTTAAAAAATTTGTCAAATTTTGGTTAAAATTATCTCAATAGTTCAAATCTCTATGCTTTTTTCTTGAAAAAATCGCAAATATCTCAATTCTAAACTTAAATTTTTATAAAATTGCACTTGAATTAAATTGCGAATACAATCGTATAAGTTCGTAAGATAAATCAATAGGTCTTTTTGAACTTGAAATTAATTTTTGTGATTATGTAAAATTGCAAAATTTAGGCATTTTTTTTCAAACAAAATTAGTAGCTCAATATGGGTCCAAAAATTCACGTTCAACTCAATAAAGGTCGGAGGATATCTTTGGGTAATAATAAGCTTACTGGCCTTTATATGAGGTTTAACATGCAAAGCCCAGAAAGCCTAGTATATCCTTTCAAGGAAAAATTTAACAAATTTCGATCTAAACTACCCGTTTTTTTACTTTTAAAATTTTTAAAATGACACGTCTTATAATAGGTTTATAGGCAAGTATACGTATAATATATAATCTCTTATAGTGGTATTCTTATCCCAATTTTCAAATCCTAGTTTCTGGTCTAGAAATCTAAGATTTCAGAATAGAAATTTGAGTTAAGAATACGACTAATACATATTTTTAACATTTAGATTTAAAAATGGAAGTTTTAAGTCTCAGGTCAAGAATTTCAGAATTCTTTTTGCCAAGGCTCACAATAAGTCTGATTTTTTTTTTGTTCTTGTCACTCGGATATACTATACTGATAGTATACTACTTTATATATTTACAATAAGTACACACAATTTTAATATAACTAGCAAGTAAAAGGTCACTTAAAAAAGGTCAAAAATTCCATTTTTTGCATATAAAGTCAAACTGGTCTTGACCTCGAGGATTAAAGTTTGAAAAACTTCGAGTTTTTGATGGAAAAATCCAAGATTTTTTAGGATTTTATACAAATTTTGCAAAATTCGAATACAAAAATGCAAAATTTCAAGATTTTTGACATAATTTCTGTGTAATTTTTGAAATTTTTCCCTGATTTAAGTGTCCTTTTACTTGTGTGACTAAGTTAGTTAGCTTAAAATAAGTTAGCTTAAACTACAATATACAATTATTAGGTCGTTATTTTCCACATGAACAATTATTTTTTTTGATGATTAGACTTGATTAGCTGCTTTCTCACAGTATTTAGTTTATATTATAAAGTACTTTATAAATACACACTTCAAGATCAAGAAACACAGTTTTTAGATTAGTATAATTTTTATAAATTAAAAGTTTTATTGGCATTTTTTTAGGAGCAATCGATTAGAGTTGTGTTTTTTTGCCGCATGTTATAGGTTAGTGAGACGAGGGGAAAAACTTTTTCGAGACCCAATTTCGAAATCCGCCTTGACCGTAGTTTACCTCATAGTCCTCCATCATTGGCCGGGTTGAAGCGGCTGTAAAATAAAGAAATTTTAGGAATTTTTAGGAATTTTTGGAAATTTTGAAAAATTTGGAATTTACCTGTATCAATACGTCTCATAGTTGTTGAAGCTGAAATGGTAAAAAATGAGTTTTTTCGATATCAAAAAGATTTCAATATTTTGACTAATTTTTAAGTATATATTGCATAAAAAGTCAAAAAATATGTAACTCGAATAGAATAGGGGTAGATTTGTGATAGTTCGAACGAGTTTTTGAAATTTTGACCCCGGTTTTCGACTGAACCTGTTGTAATTTTGACCTGTTTTTTAGGAATATCTTATGTATCCCTACACATAGATATTTTTAGGCTGTCCGAGTTTCGAAAAAATCACTTTAAACTATCCCTAATCTACCCCTGGTGTACAAAATGTATTAGTTTTCATATTTATTTAGATAATTACCTGTTCTAGATCTTCCACTGGGTCCAAGTACATTAAATTTGACCATAAGGGCAACCAGAATAATCGGCAGAATTCCAATAAAAATCAAAACCAATGCAATCCCCATCACCCAACTGGGATATGGCTGATCAACTGTTTCACCCTAATCACAAAAAAAATACCAAAAATTACATAAAAATTCAAAATTTTTGTCATAAAATTTTACTTTATCTGCATCCCATGCTTTGTACTTGGGACTGTCTTGCAATTTCGAGACAAATGATCCAATTAGTAATCCAGTCAACATCACAGGTCCTATAGTATCATTATAAATATTGTAATTTTTCAAATAAAAATTGAATACCTAGATAATAGGTACTTTAAACTAACCGATAAACCTCCAAGTAACTTGCCAATAAATGCCCGGATAATAACCTTTAGATAAAACGATATTTATATAAATATATAAAAATGTGTAAGAAAAGGGTACTCACCAGTCATATACTCGATATCAGATGAGAACCTTCAAATAACAGAGGTCAAAAAGAGGTCAAATCTCTGGTTACTTTTTATTTTATTGGGTAATTACCTTTTATGTCCATAAATATACATTATAGTAACGGTCTCTAATAATGCAATAATGACAAGTCCAGTAGTCGAAGCATAACCATCAAAAAGTCCAACCCAATATTCACCTAAATAATAAATATCAAAAATTTCATAAAAATTTGTAAAATTTCTTGAAAATCTCTAAAAAAAATTGAAATATTTGACTTACCAGCCCCAGTAACAAAAATCAGCCCGCATAAAAAGGAAATTAAGCAAACTATTCCGGTCAAAATTTCTTTTCTGATTTTCGAAAAAACTGAAGATTCGAATAAGGTGTTGACGACACCTTCCATTGTTCCAATTTGAGATCCAAGTCCAAGAGCCAGAAGCATGAGGAAAAATATGATGGACCAAAATGGTGACCATGGTAGTTCCACGATGGCTTGAGTGAAGACTACAAAAGCCAGTCCTGAAAAAGTAAAATTGACAAAAAATTACAAATTTATTTTGAGGTTTAGCTTTTAAAATTTTCTTGTAGATAAATTCCAGATTGATATATTAATTAATAAAAATTGAAATTTTTGAAAAATTAGATTTTTGACAACAAGTTTCGAATCAAAATATATAAGTGAGACCATGACCATGCCGGATTTAGAGCTTTTTAGGCCTAAATGAGAAACTCAATGGGCTTTGTCATATTTTGTATTTGTAGCCCTTGAAAAGGGACTTCTTAGGGTATATGTCAAAGACCTTTAAATTTTGGCAAATATCAATATTTTCAAAAATTTATATCAGTCCCTATAAGAGCTAGACCCTTATTGTCATACATAAATCGAAAGTCCTTAGTTAGTACTTGATAATGACCTAGGTCACTGACCCATAAAGGTCAAGGGTCAGTCAAATAGAATGTGTGTAGGTAGTATGGGTATTCAAATAAAATGTCTTGAAACTTGACCTCTGATCTAATTCCTATATGTCTATTTTATAAATGTTTTCTAACCAGTTCCAGCTGCAGCCGAGTCAAGTTCTGCTTCTAGAGAGCAATTCCTGTATGGTTCAGATACATTGTAAATATCTGGGAAAAGTTGATTCATGGCCTTCAAATACACAGCTTCTGACATATCTGATGAATATTTATCCGGGTATATAGTGCTCAGTTCCATTTTGTTACTAAATTACAAAAAAAATCAAATTTTAGAATCTTTAATGATAGAAAAATGACCACTTATTAAAGTACAGACCCTACAAAAAATAAGCCCTCAAAATATTTGACCAGATAGAGTAGGATTTATAATGAGCATTTCATATTTCTCTTATGTTTAATTTTAAGAAACTTACTGGTCAATACACCTCTCATGGATGACCGTGGCTTTGAACCCAAGGACCGAGAAAATAACGGCAGATGCATAAATGGCCGTTAGAGCATTTGTAACCGTTATAAAGATGGTATCCTGGACGCAATTATTCCTAGCCTTGTTATAAGAACCTAAAAAATTCAATTTTAGAAAAATATGCAAATTAGTGATTTTAAAAATTTTACCAAAAGCAATTAGAGATCCGAAAGCCAACCCGAAAGAGTAGAAAACTTGAGTAGCCGCATCCAACCAAACATTTACTTCCAGCAGTTTATGCATCTAAAATTACGCCAAAATTTTCAAAATTTTATGCTTAAATTATATAAATTTTGAAAAAAAGGCATACCTTTGGAGTATACATGTGTAGTAAACCTGCTCCAGCTCCCTTTAGGGTCACCCCACGAATGAAGAAGATGGTGAGAACTGCATAGGGAAATAATGCTGTGAAATACACCACCTGTTGAACACAAAATTAATTTCGATAAAATTTTGCAGAATTTTTAGAAAATTTTAGAAAATTTAAATGTAGGTACCTTTCCACTTGATTGAATTCCCCTCATGATAATGAAATACACAACAATCCAGGCTAGTAACAGGCATAGTACCATCCACCATTTTAGTCCGCCTAGAATTTAAAAAATGCAAATTTTCCGCTTTAAAAATGGCAAATAATGTAAATAAATAACTAAGGGGTAGATTAGGGATGGTTCGGAAGTGTTTTTGAACTTTGAACAGCCTGCTTTCGGCCGATAAAATTGATAATTTGGCATGGAACTTTGTATCTATATGTAGAGATAGCCAAGATCTTCTCAAATACAGGATATCTTATTAGGGTTATAATGGGCTTTCTGGCCTTTATTATAAGGGAAATTTTTGAAATTTTTAGTTTATTACTCGAATTTTGAGTTCATTTTTCAATATTTTGACCTGAAATTTTTACATTTATATCTAGAAATAGCCAAAATCAGGTTAAAAGGCTATAAAGGCTCTCCAAATTTCAAAAAAGGTTTCCAAACTATCCCTAATCTACGCCTATTTGGACATTTGAAGCCTTACCAGTTTCATCAATCGAAGGTGAAATATCGAGTGCTTTCCTATACCAAAAGTATGCGGTTTCACTCGATTTTTCGCACTCTGGGACCGGGAATAAAGATCCATTTGCTGACCCGTTGTGATAGGTCATTTCTGTCGGGCAATTTGCCCATGGTAAAACAGCCTTGAAAATCAAAATAAGTCCTATTAAATCTTAAAAAACCACAAAATATCTTAAAAATCTTAAATTTTTCAAGATTTCTATACCTGAAAGGATTGAAAGAGGAAAAAGAAACACCAGGTGATGATGACATTGTAGTAGAGACCCACGAGAAATGCAACAATCTGCAAAATTTCAAAAAAAATTATAAAATTTTGAAGTCTTTCCTAGTTTGTCTGACTTACAGTTGAGGCAATGCCAATTCCACCAATCATTGGATGAATCTAAAATACATCAGCAGATGTATAAAAAATCATTCAAAATTTTGAAATTTTTGAAATTTTTGATAATTTTACCATGTTCCAAGCGCCTAGAGAGCCAGTTCTGAGTCTTTGTCCAATGCCCAGTTCAATAAGTAGAAGGGGAGCACCCTCAAGGAATATCATGATGAGGAAGGGGATCAAAAATGCACCTAAAAATACCATTTTTTATCATTTAAAATGCAAAATTTGAAGCAAAATTTGAATATTTGAATGAGAAATTGCATCTGAAAGCAAGCAAAAGTGGTAAGAAATATCAGATATTGAGAATTTTTGGCAATTTGTAAAATAATTCAATCAAAATTTTGCAAATTTCGAAATTTTTCCAGATTCATTAGCTCGTTTTTGTATCTTTAGATAGTTTTAAACTCTCTTTTCTACTTTTCTTATGTCTTATGACTTATTTTGAAATCCTAGCTTTCATCCAGATGATTCTGATTCATTTTGGAAAATCTAGGATTTCAAATTTGAAATTGAGATAAGAATATCGGTACAAGTATGTAAATAATAAATAATGAAAAGAATCAGTTATTGAGAAATTTAAGGTCATAAAACCCTTGAAAATTCACTTTTCGAAAAATTTTTACAAAATTTGAGATTTTTTATGTAAACTTCCGGTGACCTAGAGGTTTGAAATTTATGTGAAAGTCTGATTATAATAGTTTAAATGGGTGCAATTGTCAATTTTTTCTAGACAGATCACATTTACTAGGGTAAAAATATGATTTTTTTAAGAAAGTAGTAAAAGCCTTTAAGATTTTTTTAAGCTGATTTTATAAAGATCTCTCGATGGATACCCCATATTTCTTTATTTTAGGATAAATCAGTTAGATTTATGACCCCTATTTTGGTTGAATTTACCCCTATATTATTGGTCTAACTTTACCCCTGTATGAAATTAACCCAGAAGGTTTTTTTTTAAGTTTACTTTAGGTAAACTTTTTTAAATATTTTGAGTTATTTTTATACAGGGGGTAAAATTAGACCAAAAATATAAGGGTAAATTCAACCAAAATATGGATGAAATTAAACTTAAGTCTTTTTATTGA
>JAQIXA010002303.1:0-18596 GCA_034699045.1 Nanhermannia cf. coronata Gr-Ori-00579 | reverse complement strand
CACTAGAAGTTGATTATTAATTGTGCGAGCAAAGCTATGAAATGTAATTTTTATCAAATAAAAAATTTTGCGGTTCCGGGGGGCCGCACGGTCCCAAGGACTAGATATCTTTGCATTTCAAGCCATGGGGAACTTTTATGTCAAATAAAAAAATTTGCGGTTCCAGCGGACCCTTAAAGGGTCCGCAGCACCTCAGGGGTGGGGCCACCTGGGTTTTTTGTCAAAATGGCACACCTCCACCATATGGGGGTCCTTCATAGTAGTTCTCGAGTTATCCTCTTGACAAACAGACAGACAGACATACATACAGACGGACAAAGTGCAAGCAAAGTTGAATAGTAGGTGCTCGCTTCGCTCGAACAATTAATTTTACCTTTTAACTGTATGAGAAATTCGAGTTTCAGATTTTCTAGTGTTGGTGGATGGATTGTGAGTTTCTTGAGAGTCATTTTCCAAGGTATATGCTCGTACTGGTTGTTCCACTCGTACTTGTAATTATCCATGTGGTCCACCTCGAATTCCTGAACATTTGGGAAATATTCTTCCAAATAACGGTATTTGGTGTAATTTCCAAATGAATTTTTGACCGGGTGTTTGACCCTCAAGTTCACTACACTGTCCAATGACCCTTTGAAAATTCCAATAAATTTGTCCACGTCGCATTTCAAGTCGATAATAATTTCTTTCAAATTCGGGAAGATTGAGGGGAGATCCATCTCTCTAAAGGAAATGTAATAGGTCTCACTATTACCGTTCTCGATCTCCAACACTAATTAAAAAAGAATAGTAAATTATAATTACATTTGATTATAGTGTTTTATTTCTGTTGTTTAATTAAAGTATTTTAGTTTTGATAG
This sequence comes from Nanhermannia cf. coronata Gr-Ori-00579, assembly GCA_034699045.1. NCBI lineage: Eukaryota > Metazoa > Arthropoda > Arachnida > Sarcoptiformes > Nanhermanniidae > Nanhermannia > Nanhermannia cf. coronata Gr-Ori-00579. The sequence goes on along the minus strand of JAQIXA010002303.1, from coordinate 17,739 downwards.
ATTACCTTTCAGTTTTGGCAAAGGTGGAATTTTGAATTTACCCTCAAAGTCTATAGAATTAGAATAAAAAGGAATATTATTATTACTAGGCTTTAATCAACTCACTATATAAGTTGATTATAAATTGTGCGAGCAAAGCGTTGAAAATCTCATTTTTCGGGTTCAAAGGTCAATTTTGGGGTCAAAGGTCAACTCCCGGGTCAAACGGACCTCAAATTCTGAATCTCCGTCATAGATTACATCTAAAGCCACTTAAACCTCATTTTCGATTTTTTCCCATTTGATTAACGTGGGGAACCCTTAAAGGGTCCTCTGACCCCAAGGGGTGAGGAAATCTGAATTTTTTGTCGAAATGGCACACCGAGACCCTATGGGGTCCTCAATGTTCAGTTTGGTTAAGATCGGTCCAGTAGTAGTTCTCGAGTTATCCTCTGTACAAACAGACATATAGACATACAGACAGACAGACGGACAAATTGCAAGCAAAGTTGAATAGTAGGTTCTCGCTTCGCTCGCACAATTAAAATGACCAGGGGTAGAATAGAGATATTTCGGATATATTTTTGAAATTAGGTAAAAAGTTTATATAGCTTAAAATACGAGCACCGAATAGCTCCGAATTTAGGCCGTTCTTATTTCAAATAGTTTCAAACTATTCCTAATCTCCCTAAAATATAGTATTTCTCTGAATTTTAAGATATTATGGCCATTGGAATTTTCTTCACTCTTGATACTTGATATTAAATACCCATGTATAATTTCCATTGATTTTTTTATAATATTTGATTTATCCTTAGTCTAAAAAATATTATTAAGGGGACAAAGTGAATATGATTTTGAATGTCAGAAAATACCGCCTACGTAATTTAACTTTATATACCTATTTACAAGTTCCATTGAATTTTTGTAAAATTTGTGTGGGTCTAAAAAATATTGACAGGTATAATATAGAAACTGGAACCTTTATCCTAAGCTTGTAGGGTAACCCGGTGGAGCTAGACTTTGTGGCATTTTTTTTATTTTTAGAATTTCCTTTCTTTTTTTCTTTTCACATGAAAATACATACATATGTATATGTATGTATTTGGGATTTAGTAACCTTAGGGGGATTTTGAATTTTTTACAAATAAGTTGTTTTGTATATCTCTTTTGAAATCCATATGAAGAAATTATTCGTCATATGGACAACAGTACAGATGTTCATGGATGTCATTTCCTTGCAACCAATCTGCACTAAAATTTTAATTCCAAACGATTTCAAATATTCAAATATACGATTTTCAGCAGATGTTTAGATTAGCAAATTTATAAGAAGATTAACATTTACTTTTATAGGTACATACATAGTTATTTATATGTAAGCATAGCTTTCATGATATTGAATAAGTATAGTAATTTAAATCCTCTTAACTTATCAAAATAATCTTTACCTATTCTTTATCTAGAATACTTTTATTAAATAAGCTGTTCTATATTCAAGTAGAGCAGTAAAGTTCCAATTGTGTTTCTGCATAAACATATATAATTCGAAATAGACCTTTTTTTTTTAGATTATTTTAATAAAATGTTTATGAAAATATTTTGGCTAGTCTTGATCATTTTGACAATAAATTTGCCCCGATCACAGTCAGCTTTCACTATCACAGAAATCGACTGGTCAATTGTAAAGGGTAATTCGGCCATCACTGATTTTAATGTTGGAGAGCTCATCAAAATACACGCCTCAAATGAACAGTCAGGTTTGATCGAACTAATTTAAAAACAAATTTATCCTAATGAATATCAAAAAAGTAGCCTTTAAATTTTGTTCATGAAAATTCAGTTTTGAATAATCCTTAAGCCAAACACCCCGATTATTTGGGGAGAGTTTTTTATTAGAATAGTCTATGTAGTACATTTATTCTTACAAAGTATAAAAAATTATTAAGCAACTTTTTTAAATTGGCATTTAAAAATTATAATAGGTAGGGTGTACTAGGGAATTAAAAACTCCTTTTTTTATTAAAAATGTATATTTTTACATTTTAATTTTATGTCATTTTTATGGACCTCACTATTTAACTGTTTACTAATCAAATTAACTAGATCACTATCTGTCTTTCTAATAATTAATCTAGATCTAGTAAAAGAATGAGTTGAGAGTCGAATGGTTTTTAGTAATTTGGTTGAAGGGTTGACTTTTAGATTTAGATCTGCATCTAAATCTAAAAATAAGATCTAAAAGTTGATTTACTAAAAGTATTAAGTATCTAAAATTGAAGGGTCAAGAAATCTTTATACTACATTAACCTAGTAAATAACTTAATAATGTTCAAATTATATCGGGAAAAACATTTACACTTGAAAAATATTAGATAAATTGAAATTTTTGTTAGAAATATTTGGAAAAGTAAGAGAGTTAGCAGAATTTACCTCGTAAATTATTTGGAATAGAAAATAAATGGATTATTGGATTTTGTCAAAATAAGTGATATTTGCTAATTTTGTCAGTTTGGAAATTAGTAAGCGGTCTTGAAGATAAGAGCTGGGATCTATGCACGAATGAAACGAAGTGTGTATGCTCAAAGTACGAGTTCTATGACGGTGGCTCTGGGAGTTACTATTCCCCTAAGGTTGACTGCACGAGCCTCGGAATTATGAAAATCCTCCCTGAATTGATCATACCCAACAACACGAGAATTATGTAAGAACACTTTACATTATTTTCGCCATTTTATAAAAGACACCTTAATGATTTTGGTGTAAATGTACAATGGTTTTTTGGATACCCAAACCTAGCATCCCATAGAATTCTTTGAAAATATATCAACCAAAAAATATAAAAATTGAAAAATACTAGAGTTTACACTTTGGATTTTTTCGGGTATTTGGATACCCAAGTTAAAATATCCGAATACTGACTCGGGTATTCCAGGTATATTTGAAAATTAAAAATTTTGAGTAAAAATTTGTTAGAGCTCTATAAAAACATTTTTTTAGCATTTTAAGAAATTTTCAAAATTTTGAAAAAATGCCAAAATTTTGGGGAAAAAAATGTCTTTGAAGAAAGTTTTAAAATTTTTAAAATCATTGTAAAAATAAAATTAAAATTTTTCTTATTTCAAGTAATTTAAAAAAAATACCCGAATATAACCGAACCCGACTCGACTCGGGAATACCCGAATTAAGAACTCTAAAAAATGCGATTTACGATTTACATTTTAAGCTTGTCGCAAAATGTCCTGGTCAAAAAATGCCCCAAAATTTTGTTTTCCAAAAAATAATCGACATATAATTGTTTACCAACAAAAATTTCTCAGCCGATTTCCTTTTACAAATTTTCTTTATAAATTATCGCTAACAAAATTTATTGGGAAATTATATAAAATTGATAAAAATTTGATAAAAATGGAAATCGGCTGACATGGGAACATTCCTGGGTGACCACGAGGAGTTGATTATGAGACCATATAGGTTCGATAGAGTGGTCCATTATGGCCATATCTAATAATGAAAGTGAAAAGGTCAAAGGTGAACGTCTCGCGTATTTTCCCTACGCTTTAGCAAGGGATTTGGAAAAATCGAGCGAATTGGATCTGCAGCTAGAACGAATTTTTTTAGCCCTTCGCTTCAACTCCGATTTCTTCATTTCTCCTAATCCCATGTTAAAGAATAGGGAAAATACGCGAAGTGTTCACTTCAACGGGTCATAACCTTTGACCTTTTAATTTTGACCATTAGATATGGCCATAAAATTTCTTCGTATGAACCACTCTATCGAACCTATATATGGTCTCATATTCAACTCCTCTTGGTCACACAAGAATGTTCCTATGTGAGAAAAGCATGTTTATGTGTTAGGAAACAATAATACATATCTATTGATTATTAATTATTTTTTGTAAAAATATTTTTGGGCATTTTTTGACCGTGGCATTCTGGTCGGGGCATTTTTAAGACTGACACGTAAAAAATACTGATTGTTCAATTTTTGTTTTAGTGGGGTGATTTTATATGGCGTATAAAAACCCTTATGTAATTCAGATCCTGAATCTATGATCTTTTTTATCGATAAATTTCAAATTTCAAAAATATCCGTCCAAAATCTTAGCCACAATTAATTTTTGAAAATGAAAAGTCGAGATATTCTTTTCGCAAAAATTTTGAACTATTATTTCCTAAATTTTTAAAAGAAAACTGTCACTAATCAGTGGCCCCAGGAAATAAAAATTTTTATGGTGCAAACACCGTTTCATGGACCACTGATTAGCGATGGTTTCAAAGGTTTAGAATTAGTCGGGTACTCTGGAGAGCGAGGACAGTTTAGATCGTCCAATACCGAGAATAACATGTTTTATCTCAAGTCACGGAAGGAAGAATCACCATCCTGCAGGTGGTCCAGTGTCTTGACATGTCATACGGCTCAGTTCATACAATTATCTCTGAAGCACTCAAAATGAGATACCATTGTGTGAAATTTTGGGGTGCTGTCATCCCCACTTAATTACGGTGAAACCTCCAATGTACTCATCAAGAATTTTTTTGGCAGAAAAGCGAGCCAAAGTCAAATTAATGGAACATCACCCTATTCTCCAACTTTAGATCCCCTGTGACATTTGGGTTAAAAGTAATTCAATAGAACTTCTATTGAATTACTTTTAACTGCTATGTAGTTATTTTTTACAAAAATAAATTACATAAGGGTTTTACACGCCATATAAAATCATCCCACTATAAAACCGACCAGATCCCTGTGTTATTTTAAACAAGCTCTAATATGTAATGAATATACCTAAATTCCAATTAATATTTTTTAAAATATCTATATACATAATACATTTTGTTAGTTTGAATTTAATCTGCATAATAGAGGTTTATATAATATATTTGTAGAGATTTATCGTCTAATATACTGAGGTACCTTCATCCGGATTTATTCAAGGGACTTACCGAACTCAGGGAATTGTTAGAATAATTAATATTTTCATATTACTTGGACGTTTAAAATAAATTTTTGAGTAGGTTATTTGTTTTTGAAAGTTGAGATTTTTTATTAAATAGTAAATATAAACTTTTCTCTTTAATCTATAATTTCATATTAACTTAATTAATTTTTATTGGAATATTATAATATTTAGGATTTATATACTTAATTGAACATTTTGAATTTTTTTTAAATCGTCCAAGTATGCCTTGATTGTACTATATGAATTGATTTACTTATATATTTTATTTCAAGGCGGATGTCAAAAAATGAGATAAGATATTTACCAGAGCGTTTATTCGACGAACTCGTGGAATTGGAAAATTTGTACTTGTTAAAAACAATATGTTATACTATTTATACATTATATTTATTTTGATTTTTTTTTCAAGAAAATTGAACAATAACCAGATAACTACACTTAAACCAGGAACGTTTCAGGGCCCAAAACTTCTTCAAAAACTGTACGTTAATTTACGTATGTGTACACAGAAAAAAATCCGGTGATAATTGACATTTTATACTGCCAACAAAATGGTGATACTTTTTTGTCAAAATTTGGTAGTAATTATCACCGACTGGTAGCAATTTACTACCAGTCGGTGATAATTTATTATGATTTGGTAGTAAATTGCTACCAGTCGGTGATGATTTACTACCAAATTTTGACAAAAAAGTATCACCTTTTTGGTGGCAGTATAAAAGATCACCAGCTCTGGTAGTAAAAAATCATCACATTATTTCTAAGAGTGTATATATATTTTAGAATTTTACACATACATTATTACGAATATGTAATGGTATTTTTCCAAATTTTCGATTTTTGAATTATTAAATATTTAGTGGAAAAAATAATAATTATTGTATGGCTAGTTATATATATGGTAAACTTTTTTGAAGAGTCGAGTTGAAATATTTTCTTAGACTCATTGTTAGATAGAATTTTTGTCCGATTTAAATTGCTACTTTTGGAAAATTTGCAATTTTTTTTCTCCAAATAAACCACTCACTCTGACCCCTTTAAAGCTTTAGGAGTCTGAAAAAATCTGAGCTTTAATTTTTACAGAAATTGGAAATAATATTTTCTTTACTGTGTCATTTACACAAATATTTGATTATATACAATTGGCCATTTTGGGATAGTCTATAAAGAGGAATTTGGATTTTTTTTTGCAATTTCAATAGAAAGATACATACAAATATATGGCTATCTAGGGTACAAAAATAAAGTTAAACATGAGATTTTTACTTTAATAAATAATGTCAAAATACGAAAAATATTATTTGGGGCAATTGAGATTTTACCATAAATTGATATTAAAATAAAATCTCAACTTCACCACTTTTTAGCGTTAAACTTGTTACTTACCCATTCATGCACTTCTTGTTAATTGTAAGACAGCGATCAATGTATTATGTAGCTTTGCGATTTTCTGCAGGAAAAATCTAACCGGCCAAAAGTGGGTTGTAACCCTTAAGCTCTGATTTTAATTTAACATTTGGAAGAGTAAAAACTTTAATTGTTATATACAATTTAATTTAGAATTTTTAAATTGAGTTTTAAATTCGTATTTTTATGGAAACAAAATATCTTGATCGTGTTACTTTTTTGAACAAAATTTGGAGAAAATGCATAAAATCATTCAGCTAAGGTATTTATTCTAGTCTCAATAATTTCCGATCAAACCTCAAGTAGCAATTCTTCGAAGTAGACTTGTTTTTTTTTCAAAATGTCGATACTGAATCATTAAAAATTATGTCTAATATTTCAGCCATATGTTCACATTTTCATGTTTAATCATATTCTAATGTGTGCAAAATGATAAAATCTAAGAATGTAGAATATGAACTTCAGAAATGGCAATTATTTCTGAGAATTGCAGAGACAAAGACTATTTTATATAATTGCTTGTATTTATCCCGCTACTTGAAACTACCTAAAAATTAACTACTCCCTTTAGTAACACTATAACTTTGAGATATTGGTGTTTTAGATTGTAGACCCTCTTGTCTTTTTGTAGGTCTGATTCTTGTATACCATTGTTCTGTAGGGTTTTATTTGACAATGCAGACGTATTGTTCAATTCGTTAATTCTTCATATTAAATTAGAAAAGTTGAACCATACCATACCATGACTCAATTCAATTTATCAAAAAATATTTTTTTAAGGATTTTTGAAATACATGTGGAATACATATATTTTAGAATTATAATAATTAAAATTACTTCTCTGTCATTGTGTAAATGTATTAGGTGAATTGTAATTGTAATGCTAGCTTTTATATTAATTTATCGGGGAAACAAGGGCTAAGAATACAAGTTTACAAGATTTTGTTTCATTTTTAGAGAAATTTTTAATAATTACTAAACGGCAAAGACATACATAATTTAGGTTGGGTACTTTGAACATCTTTACGATCCCATCTATCTGCAGAACATTGGACTCAAACCGATGAACCAACCTCTAATTTTCTAGATTAAAAAATTAGAATCTTTCCCAGTAGATAGAATAATAATGTGTTTTTTTAGCATTAGATTATCTTACTTGGAAAGTAAATAAGCTACATATATCCAATATTCAAAAAAAAAACTTTTAAGAAGCTTAAATTTAATAACCCAGTTACCTAGCAAAAAGGGTAACATTGATCAAAATGGAAAAAACAATGACAAACTAAAGGAATGTTTAGTAAATTGTGTCTTTAACATTATAGCTCAGACGGAGCCTTATACAACACAGGTGCACTTTAAATTCGCCCAAAGGGCGAAATATAAAAATTAAGCTAATAGACAGGATTTAAAAAATTTGGGCAATTGTATGATAAATAATTAAAAATATTTTAAAAATTTTAATCTCTCACCCTTTAGTATCAAAATAAATAAAAAACCGGACGTTTTCTATTCTTTGATCCTCAGGTATTTGTCGAAATTTTATTTTCATAAAATATATCGAAAATCTTTGATGCATACATAAGTAGAATTGTTGGACGAGCGAAACGAGCCCTGACCATTCAACTTTGCTTGCACTTTGTCCATTTGTCTGTCTGTATGTTCGCGGCATAACTCGAAAACTTCTTGACCGATTATAACCAAATTTGGCATGCAAGACCCTTATAGGGTCTAGTTGTGCATGCTCAAAAAAAATTCAGATAGCCCCATCCCTTGGGGTCAGGGGACCCTTTAAGTGTTCCCCATGTTAATTAAATGGGAAAAATCCAAATTGAGGTTTCGGTTTAAATGGCATCGATTACCTCAATCGATGACGGAGATTCCAAATTTAATATCCGTTTGACCCGGGAGTTGACCTTTGACCCAGAAAATTGACCTTTAAACCCGAAAAATGCTATAACTTGAGATATAAGTGGTTCTAGAGGTTTTCGATGACGGAGATTCAGAATTTTGCATCCATTTAATTATAAAATTGACCTTTAACCCCGAAAAATGGGGTAAATGGAGAAATTTTTTTCAACACTTTGCTCGCACAATTAATCAACTTCTAGTGAGTTGATTAAAGCCTAGTAGTAATATTTATAATTAAAATATCTAATAATATTTTTAAATAAATTATTTTGAATCGATCTACATAAACATAAAAAATTAAACTTTCTGAGAAAATAAGAATTTTTGAGAATAGAAAATTCTAAATGCCAAATGACTTGCCATTCTAAAACGTATTTCAATAAAAATTTCGATTTTCGACAGACTTAATAGTTTAACTTTTTAAAATTACTAGAAAAGTAGTCACTTTTTTCACAAATACTTTCTAATTAAAAACCTCCATCCATTAAACAAACAGATACATTTATTTTTAGATCTCAAACTAATCATAAGTAAAGCAAAAGAATCAGTTCCAAAAAGAGAACTATAACCATCGACGATCCACTACTCATGAAAAAAGCAAAAAAATACGACTTATGTCTTGGACTTCGAAATCCATTGAAAATGTATATGCTTGTAGGGAATTTCCCTTTATGGCGAGCGAAGCCAGAACTTGGTAATATTTGTTTGTTCATATAAGGGACCAATTTTAATCCAACTTTGCATGAATGACCCTTATACAGGATCTTATAGAGTAAATCAATTTTAAATAATTGACTTTCAAATACCAAAATTTAATTCACTAAATTTGTCACAAATATATTTTGTATACTCTAATGAAAATAAACCTTTTTGGTGGTTTTCTTAGTTATACTAGGCCATAAAATATTATATTTCAAAAATTTGTACCATTTTAGTTGTTTGTAGTTGTCTTAATATAAAATGGTTCATATGGATAATTAAAACAATCAATCTTTTGTGTAAGACCTTATTATAAAAATTTCTAAATTTAAAATGGGTAAAACTCTTATAAAAGACTAAATAAAAACTAAAAAATAACTACTTAATAATAACAAGCAATTGTATCTTCGATTTTATCTCAGAAGTAATCTTTTTAATATCCTCCGAAAAAATCAAATCTTTACAATCTTGATATAAATGGGATTCATTTAAAGAAATTAGCTTGATTATTCAATTCTATTGACCATCTTTAATCTTTTTTATTTTTTATTATTCTTTATTTTATGTATGATGCTATTATAAATAATGTCATTCAGATTATGTTATTAAAGTTTGCAACAAAGGTTTTCCAAGTGTTTGAGGTTTTGATATATACAAGAGAGTATAATTGTTGAGTGTATAATGTATGTGTATAATGAGTGAGTGAGTTGAGTCTATAATGAATATTCGTAAATAATCAATTTTTAACTTTTTAATAACTAATGATAACAGCAAATCTGTTTTTATCCCTTGCATTTGAAAAAAAATTAACCTATTTTTTATATTCTTATACTTTTATTAGTTCCCTACTACTTTAACTAATTTAGTATATGAACATATACTAATATTATTACTATGCTATTACAAGTTTTAATTTTTCGAAATTTTTTTTTCGAAAAATGGTTTGCTTCATTGTTTTATCACGGGGAACGAGAGGTTTTAGACGGTGGGTGGTTTATCTGTCATAGTAGTCTACCTAATGATCAATTTTAATCAAATAATCTATACCAATTTTATACTACTTGTTGAAACCTTTCTAATGGTGTTTTACTCTTATGAAAGCACTGACTTACCCTTATAAAAGCTGTGAAATGACACAACAAACGGTTTTCAAATTCGAACCCAATTAAAAAACACACATTTTTATTATCTCACATTTTAAAAATTCCCAGGTCCTTATATCAAATTTTTTCCATTAAAAGACAAAAATATTATTTAGTATGGAAAGACATGCAAAAATTGCATATTTTGCAATATTTGTCAATACTTGACACTAGTCAATACTTGTCAATATGTGTCAATATTTGCAACTGACATGGGAAGTATTAATATTTACCGGTAAGTATTCAACCTTATTATTAAAGGCTCCGACATAAATAGGCTATTTGAATATAACCTGGGTTTGTATGTTACTATACAGGGTGTTATATCAATTTTCCTGGTGAGTATAAAAAGCAAAGTTCCTTGGTTAGTCTATGAGGTACTCGTCCCACATGCCCAGGTAGGTGATTTCTTCATAGGTGGAGCCCATAAACTCAAGGTCTGCATTGATCGCCTTCGACTTGTCCAAAAAAGTCTGGGCCCTTATTCGAGGGTATAATGCCGAGTAGGAGGATTTTCGTTCCAGGAAGTCTCTCCATCACTTCCTGCATCACAGTAAATACCGAAAACAATCTCCTCAGCTGAATCAACTCCTATCAAAGAAATCAGTAGGGGTTGAAGTTGAGTTTGAACTTGAACCAAAATTACATTATCTTAACTCGAGTTCGAAAAAATGTAATTTTCTGGGAAAAAAACTCGTCTCATTAAAAACTTATATGTAGTATAGTAATAATAAGTCTCAGTTTTTTTGCTTCAAGTTCAAGTTCAAACTCAACTGCAAGCTCGAATATTCGACTTGATTATACTTTGCATATCATTACTAGTTATTAGTTCTAAAATTACAAAAAATCTCGAGTTGCATGAATAGGTCTGAAATTATAAAAAAATTATGTTTATTCATTATAATATATGTGAAATGTAATCGTAAAAACTTCAAAACCCGTAACCAAAATCCAAAACCAGTTTAATTTTTATTTAACCCATACCTTTATATATTACAATATGTTTTTTGCAATCATAAAATCTACTAACATTTCATCATGATTTGAGACATGGGAATATTTTTAGTAAAAGAAAGTTTTTGTCCACTAAATTTGTACCATTTTTGTCCATATTTCGTACACATAAAAAATTAAATTTTGCTCAAAATTTGTAAAAACGCAAATATTTATTACACCAGCAGTTCATTAAAATCTATAAATTATAATGTCGATTTATCAGTTATTGAATTAAATTTCGTTCAGCTTTTAAAGCCAGTGTTTCATTAAATCATTACCTATAATAAAAAGTGCCAAATTTTTAAAAATTTATATACCTAATAAAGCTAACGTAGATTCAGAAGGATTTAGCTACTATACTTTGGCAACGTCTTGGCAATTTATATAGATTTGTATAAACTTATTATTTATAATACTTACTCATAAACCTTATACGCTACCTACATAAATTAGAATTAATCATAAACCTTATATTTTACTAATTAATATCTACATAAATTTTATGAATATCTTGTCATTGCAATTAAATGACAATTTCTAATTGTTTACAATATGGATCTTTTTATAATTTTTACTATTATTATCAACCAACTTCTAAGTATATAAATTTAAAACTACATAATATTTAAACAATGCAAAGATTTAATAAAGAACTAACCATATTTATACTTGATTGAAATTTAAACTTTCAGATATATATTTTTATTATATATAAATTGTATAAATTTTTACTTATAATTATTAAATTGACATCTATTTTCAATTACATATCTTTCAAATTTTACAACAGTTGATTACATTTTAAATACTTAATTTTGTACATAACAGAGCTTTGAGATTGGATAGTTTATTTTATACGTGAAAAATGGTCAACTGTAAATTTTCAAATGTAAAGAATATTTGTATGTAGTTATTATAATTAAATATAATATATTCTAGAAGAATTAAACATTGAAAAAAGCATTAATTGAGCTATCTGGTTTTAAGTTGTTTAACTAAAGGATTAATAATTTTGACTTTGGAAACATCATCTATATCAGAAGCATCTAAAATAACATTTCCATATTCGATATTAATCTCAGATTCAAAATTGACAAGATTCGAACAACCTTGTTTTTTATTACATTTAGATATTGTTTTAAATAAATAAACCGTTGATGGTTTTTAATTTAGTTTATACAATCGTTTTAATTCAATGATTTTACCTGTTTTTTTGTATAATTAAAAATCTAATATCTAATTTATATCTATGCGTATGTAATTAAGGGTTTTATGAGAAAATATTATACGAAATAAATCTGCTTCGTGCTTTAAAAAAGTTGGATATTTATTTTTCTCAACAAGATATTAAAATAGTGTTTTAATGAATTAGTATCCGCTTAAAATAAACAAAATAAAGGATGGGAAATTTGGCAGGCCAAAGTATGGGAATACGAATATTGAGGGAAGCGAGAGTTTTCAATTTGGTGAGAATATTTTGTCAAACCGTTACTGCGGTGCGATCTCCTCATGGGCGGAAAAATCTGTGGGTTACTACCTTTCAAATAAACTCGACTTGTTCGCACTTTTTAATTTCAATGGTGCCTTTGCACCTGCCCTGTACCTGTAAGTAGCATAATATGAAATTTTTTAAAAATATTTATAATTTCTTTTTGATTTTTGTATCCTATAAATGCAGACCTTTGCTCGATTTCATCCTGTAATTCAGTCTGCCAGTATAATAAGTAAGATTCAGTTCAAAAGATCAAAAAATCCTTAGAATTAGGCTTTCGAGCCTTTTATATGTTAAACTTTATATAAAGGCCTGAAAACCAATTATAACATATAGATATCTTTTAGTAAAATAAATTTTAAAATTTGGCCTTTGACCCTCAAATATAGGGCAAATATTAGCATGTGATTTCATGCAATAAATAGATAGATATTGCTAAACAATAAATGTCAAACCTTGTTTTGGTATCCATGTGAAATTCTAGAATGAACTTAATAAATGAATATACTAAGAGTAAATCAAATTCTACCTCTAGTGCATTTACTAGGACTTCCCACCATCGGAATCGAAGCCTAATCATTCTAGTTCATAAAAATTTTCATTCGAATTTGAGAAAAATTACAATAAATTGTCATTATATTGTATTTATAAATAACCCAAGAGAAGTTTCAAATTTAGGGAGACAAATTATTGTTTGAAAAAAGAATTTTTTTAATTGATTTTGCTTATAGTAATAGAAATCTTTGAAAAGATTGAAGAGTATAGTAAACAATAATTATACTAACGTTTTAATTATTAGCTTATATTTTACATTGAGGTACATTCTGGTATGATTCCAAAAACTAAAATTTCAATTTTTTGAAAGCCTTTGAAAGTTATCTTATATTTCGTTAAAAAAATATACATAAAGTGTAAATCCAAATTATAAAAATTAAATATCTAATCTAAAAGATAAAATCAAACATAATATTCTTTATTCAATTACATTTAATTGATTTTATTCTATTCCTCTAACCCATTTTTTGAGTAATAAAAATAACATTAAGTACTAATTGAGTACTAATACAACTTATTGAGGAATACTCAAATACAGTAGTAATAGTATTTGAGTATTCCTCAAACCCATTTGTGTGTATAGATAATTGAACAAGATATAGTAGCAATAAGGTAGTGAGAGAACTGTTAGCTATTTCTCGTGTTATTGTGTATATATGAAGACATTCAAATCGCATTTAAAATTGTGTTTTTATTATCAAATCCAATATAAATCTTCAACTTTATACTTATTATACTATATATAAATAAATTATTAAATAAATGACAATGAAATTGTCATGGGGTTTCTGTGGTCTTAAAACCCCGGGGTTGGGGTCTTTCAAAATAAACGAATGATTATTACGAACGTTTTTTGGTCAGTGTCAATTATGACATTAAAAGGAGAATTATAAGCTTTAGGGTATTCATTGTATTTGTGTTGATATTAATTCTTTTATATAGGTATATAGACCCTTGTCTAAGGTTAAAGAAAAAAGTCAATTTTGAAACATTTAAGAAAAATGTATGCCAAATAGCTATAAATATCGATGGAGCGTTTAAATACCATTTGATTGATTTAAAATATTTTTTAAAAACTTGGTCTATCTAAGGAATTTTTTCTATATATTTATATAGGAATGATCTATTTAAACTTTTAAGGAAAATGATTTCGTGTAATAACGAAAGATTAGAAAATTTATAAATTACTTTTTTTGTTGATAAAAATAATCACAAATAATTAATTTTAACGACTTTTTTCCATATATAAAGACAAAATTTGTAAAACTATTTTCAGTTCTATTTAGAACTTCAACAAGTATAATAGTATATATTCAACAATTATTCCTTTTAAAATATTGATTGTTTCCAAAATTAATTAGGTACTATGAATAAAGAATTAACAAATGAAAAAAGTAAGCAATTTTGAAATTTAAAAAGAACACATGGACATAAATTGAACTTTTTATATTACTATATTTAATCTATTTTATTCTCATTTATAAAAAGGTAAACTGAATAGAAATATGTTTAAAAATATAAGCAATTTTAGTACATATTTAAATAAATAATATTATTAATTTAAATTTTTATTGTTGTTTGAGCTATATTTGGATAATTCTTGTACCTGGAATTAATTATTTTAATTTCAATTATAAATATTAAAATTTACTTTCAATATTTTGATTTTCCAAAATTATATATTTGCTATTTTATTTCTGTAAATTAATTAAATGACAGTGAAAAAATTAAATCTGTAAATTAAAAGGCCAGCAGTGAAAGCTTATTTAGTTAGTTGGAATCGCATTAATATGTCCAACAATTCATCTTATATTGTGTTTTTATAAATTGGGTTGCTAAAATTATTAATTTAAATACAAAATATTATATTGATATTACACTTTTTAGTGTAATAAATAAATTACAAGGTGAGTAAAAATTTATATATTGAAAATCTACGAAAGAGATGTATATTTTAAAAATGCAAAACTTTAAAAAATCTAAAAACTAAGCAAAAATTAAAACCAAAAGCTATTGTCCAATACTATCTCATATCTAGAATTTAATTAAAACCCCATCGTTTCAATTTACTATTCAATTAAAGTAGGTAGGTTAAATACAGAATCTACAAAAAACTAACTTCTGATCAGCTAGACGCGGTGTACGTGGAGATGGAACTGATCCGAGCTTATGTATGAAAATGCAAAATATTTAACTTATAAATAAATATTTTTTACTATAACTTTTAATTGTTGCAAAAATAATCGTATTAAAAATTTCTCTTAATTCCTAATAATACTTGTCAAAAAATTTTTTGCCTTCAATTATATATCTTTCAAGTTTTAACTTTAAAACTTTCATATTCGCTATTATTCTCAGATTATATTCAATGGTTGTATGTACATGCTTTTTTGCAACTTTTTATTTTGCAAACGTTATTAAAGTCAATAGCATATCTAATTGATATACGTATGTAATTAAGGTGTTTTTATGAGGAAATATCATACGAATTAGCTTCTTGCTTTACAGAAGTTGTATATTTATTTTTTACTTACGCAGAGGTTAAATCATTTAAATTAGGTACGAATAAAATTTTTATAATTTATCAATATTATATCATAAGATACTTGAGAACTAACCTAGCCATGAAAAGTTTTGAAAACATGATTTTTTTCGACTTCCACCATAGCATTCTCTATTAAACTTGCTCTTATCTTATTGATTATTGAAAAAAATGTGTTTAAATTTTTGTAATCTGATTGAAGTTTTGAAAAGCAATATTGTATACTCAGGTATAGGGCCTTTATTAAAAACAACAGATCTTGCTAATTTTATAACAGTTCTCGCAAAATATTGAATTTTTTGGAAATCTGAAACACAATTCCCAAAAATATATACTTCTACATATTTCTACATCTTAATAATTATTAAAAAGTTTTAGCTTCGAGATCCCAAAGTATTTTTTGATTTAATTTTTGATTAAACAACGATTTCGAACTTTGAGATTCTAGATTTGGATATTGAAATACTGGATTTTATGCATCCGATTAGAAAAAAATAATATTTTTCCAAATTGTGCCAAATTTATTTTATGATATAAGTCTATTGCTTAGGACTAGACCGATTTTAATAAAACTCGAATGAATAACCCTTTTAGGATCTAGTTGTACCAATTTCTTATAATCCTCTCTGATATGACAAATTATTCTTTGATTAGTTCATTTAAAAAAGAATTGTAAGAATTTAATATGCCTAATTGATCAAGACTCAAGACTTCTTAAAAAATTATCAGAATAGACCTAAATACTGGATTTCTAACGATATTTTTACCTAATTTTAATGATATGATAAATAATGTTTTAATTGATATAAAGTTAGGTAGAAATAGGGTTAATTATATCAATTAATTAAAGGTCCAACCAAAGACAGGTATAATAGGGCAAGGTAAAGTTGGAACACGTTTCAACTTTTCAAAGTAAGATGGCTATTAAATACCCCCAATATTCTTATTCATAAGAATAATAGAATGTAATAAAAATTCATATAATAAAAAAATAATAGAATGTTCATATTCTTTCAAAAAATTGACAGGAATTTATCATTTGCAATTTTTTGATCATTTCAAAAGTTAATCAAAAAAAAAAAAAATCTATCTGTATAATCATGCCCTACTTGGAGTTTTTCCAAATTCTTAATTGCACAAACATCAGTAAGACCCATGTTAAAATCGATCTTCGTTGCAAACGGGAAATATTCGAGTAATATCCTATTTGAACATTTTCCGAGTTGAAATTAAAAATTATTATCACAATTTATTTTATTCAATTAATTTGACTGTTGATAAGTAATCAAATTTTGCCTAAGACCATTTGGTTGAGTTTTGTATTAAAAGGGTTGGTGGCATTTATTTGATTCTTTCTTTTCAAATTTTGTTAAAATTTTGTAAATTTTCAAGCTCCAACACGGAATATTGTTTATATTGAGTCCGGAACTAATATCAATACATATAATAAAACCTCACTTTACATCATAAATCTTAAATTTTCGAATAAACGGTTCAAGATTCCTTGATTAATTCATGGAAAGTTGTCACAATTGTAATTTGTATTATTTTGGTAATTTTATGAAATTTACCAATTAATTGAAATGTGATAAAAATCTTTGCTTTTTTTCATCTGATTTTGATTACCAAGTTCGATTACCAAGAATTGGAAATTTGTTTTATTTTTACTAATAATTTAATTAATAACAATAAAGGAATAATTTTAAGACCCCATTAACACCACATTCATTTTTTATGACAAAAAAGATACCATACCTAATTAGGTACACTCAAAGAAATTTAAACAGAAAATTATTACCGGCTTGGAGTAACTATATATGTATCTTTACCGATTCGGTAATGATTAATACCAAACCGGTAATATTCATTTACCTACATTTTGGTAACGACTTTTTACAACCAAAATCAAGTAAAATTATCACCTAAATGGTAATAATTATCAAAAAATGGTATAGTAAAATTGGGAATCGAACCCGGGACCAAGTCTATTAGAGTCCTACGCCCTAGCTGATTCCCCAACTAACATGATTTATTAGTAAGGTTAGAAAGTCG
>JAQIXA010002302.1:0-18601 GCA_034699045.1 Nanhermannia cf. coronata Gr-Ori-00579 | reverse complement strand
CTTCTCAAAGAAGCCTTAAATGATTGCAATTATTTTAATTGCTTTCGTATATCTAAGGTTATACTATTCAATCTACGTACTTACTCATTTAACGAATAAATAAACATCTACTCGTAAATGGAAATGTCAAAAGCATCCATTATAAACCCATGTAGGTATAAAGTGTAATGGTGTCTAGTAAATAAGTGACAAAATTTTAATTTTAAAATATTATTTATAATTTTCATGCTATTCTAATGAGTAGGGTACTAGTAAAATTTCTTTAGTACCTACTCGTATTAGACATAGAATACTAGTATATTTGATACATCCGGGCAAAATTTCAATCTTGTTTTATTTCAAGGCCTATTGAATTGAATTAATGGGATTTTCTTAACCCTTGTAAATACTACTACTAGGTACTATACCCTAAAAATTGTGTTCTTATATGAATATGTTTGTATGTACTTATGTTTAGTACTTAGGTAGGTATGTATATATATGTAGTCTATCTGTAATATTATCTGTATTCTATATCTGATGTGATGCTTCTACAGATATTCTACAATGTAAAATAAAATTTGAATTTCAAAGCGAATATCTTTTATACTACCAATATGCTCTTTGTAATACTTCAGACAGACAGACCTTTTTTTTACAATTTTACAATTTCAAAATTTTACACTTCATGTCAAATATGTATTCAATACTCTTGCTACTCCACAATACAATGATAGTAGTAGCGAGTAGCACATACTTTGATTATAGAATTAAGAGTGATAGTCATCAAAAGGTCAGCAAATACTGTATAAATATAAACTTGAAAATCTTGAAAAAACATAAAAATGTATGAAATATTTTGAAAAAACTACATATTTTGCTTCCAAATTGAAGTTAAAAAAATTAATTTATCGATTATTTAAGTTTTCAATGCAATGGCGAATGCTTAATGAAAATTTCATGAAATTTGATATAAAAAAGACAGAAAACTGAAAGAAAGTGTAGCTTTTTTTCGAGCGAACTAAAAAGATTGAAGGTAAGAAGAAATACTGGTACATATTTGAAAATGTTCAATTTGGGATTTGAATGCAAACACATTTCTCAGATCTTTTCAAGAATCTCTTAATACATTCAACAATTTTATTTTATTTGCAAATCTTGGACATATTGTATTGATAGTATTCTTAGTCGTAGTAGTAGTAGATAGTATGTAGGTAGGGTAGGGTAGATACGAGTAGGTAGTACTGATACTTGCATCTTTAGATTTGAACTGGATGAGTGGAATTGAATTGAATTGGATTCGATTGAAATTTGAATTGAGAATAGATATTGAAAATGCAAATAAACAGAGGAGTTTAATATGACTTAATCCAGTTTAATAAACCTATAAAAAGAAAAATTCTTCACAAGTTCTAGTAGATTTAGATAGGCAATCCAAGTACCTACCTATCTAAAGATAATATACTCGTAACTATCCATTTATTTCAATACAATTCAACTATCAATGTAGCTACATTTTATAAAAGATAAATTTATATATCGTGAAGCATAGTATCGGTATGTATGTACAAAGTAGGTACTCATACCCTAAATAAATACAGAAAATAGAAGAATATCTGTTGTTTGTAGGTATTTAAATTCAGAATTCTCCTATCTTTTGATAAAATGAATTTTAAATTTTGAGATTGTAAAAACTTATCAGAATTCAAAAAATTTCAAATTTTACTATTACGTAGTAGATATGAAAAGATATATCTGTAGGACTATTTTTAAGAATCGATGTTCAGAATTTCATTTTCGAGCTTTCAAATTCAATGGTTTTGCATTAATTTTTTAAACTTTTTAATTAGTGTTTTTTTAGATAGATAGGTATAAATATTTATGAACAAAAAATTCCAATAGGATTGGATTTACCTACATTTAGAAAGATCTGAGAATGAGTTGCAGAAATATCTGCTCAGAAACTAGGTATTGAATATATTCGGTTTTATAGGGTACTGTAAATATTTAACAATATTTTATATTTGAGAAACCCCTTTTTTAAATTCTAAAAAACAGTCTGAAATAGATTTTTTTTAGAGAAATTTAAACACTGCTGAATTCTGAGTATTTCTGAGTAATCGGATCTTTTCTGATCCTTTTGAATCTATCAGTTTATTTTATTCCGTTCTAGATTCTAGATCTAGAAAATATCTCTCTAAATGGTAAGCCAATATAAGAATACCTACTTCGCTAGTATTTCAATTTTGCTAAAATTATACGAAAATCTATAAGTAAATGCATATATGATAAATTGTAAGCAATTTTTTTCCAAGAACTTTGTCAATACACTTTAGCTAAAATTGTGTATTTTAAAAAAATATTCGAATTATATAAATATCTCGAAATCACTCCATCAAAGGCCATAGTCCATACTTTTTTGTGCTGATAAATATAAAAATGCTACGTGTTAAGTAATACCTACCTAGTAAAATAAAAGAGGCCTTTAAAATATATCTTATCAGTTCATTCACAAATCAAATACAATTTAGGGAAGCACACTAACGTACTACTGGGCATTTCACTAAAAGTTTAAAAGATCACTTTAATCATACCTACTTAATATACCTACTTATCTTATCATTTTTTTCAAATATTTGCTTGACTTTGGCATATGGTAAATTATTTCAGAATTTTAGAGGTATAATTTTTTACCTACTGATACTGTGATAATTGAAAACAAACTCTAGACTCTAAATTTGAAATCTGAGAGATCATTTATAGTAGGTAAATAAATTAGGCCCTTATCTTATCGAAAATTTTGCATTTTTTTGAGCTTAAAAGCATATTAAGCACTCTAGATAAGTACATTAAAGAACCTAAATTATAATTATAATTATAATAGACTATTATTTTGATAGAAATCTCTTATTTATTTAATCAAATCCACCTGCAAATCATCATTGTTCTTGCCTCAAAAACAAATGGTCATATTTCATTAATTTCAAAGTATTTATCTTATTGCTAGATATTACATGTCTAGTAGTATTACATGTCAAAAAGGCATTCACATGAACGATTAAATATTAAAATCTACTTTAAAAACTACTTGAAAAAACCTATCACTAAAATATTTAATAATAAAAGTCACAACAATTTGCTCATATATACCTATATACCTATACTGGAAATTTGACAATTTTTTCAAGTTTTTATATCGAAATAAAAGTATACTAAGGTACCCAAGTCAAGTTATATAAAGTCCTAGGCCAACATCAAGTATTATACCTTGTAGTACAGTATACATACTAAGGATATACAAATATCGATTCTTTGAAACTTCTGGGTATCTGCATTCTGCATTGCTCTACATTTTACACTATAGATATGTATGTATGTATGTACCTACATGGTCATAGTAGGTACTAGATATTAGGATCTTGTATACTTGTATAGTGTAAAAGAATGATATAAAAATTTATAAAATAAAAGTCATAGGCTTTGATATCAAGTATATCAAAGACTCTCTGGAAAAAAAGTTTTTAAAAATTGATAATTGAACACATAGTAGTAGTCTTGAAGTAGTCTTTGACCATGGCAGCATTAAGCACATTTGATTTGATTATTGAGCACGTTGTAATTAATTATCGCTTCGTTTTTGTCATCCTTTTTCTACTACCTGCAAGTTTCCTCTTTGATATTTATTCGTATTTTAGAGCATGGATTATTTTTCGACTCAACACAGCACCCAAATTCCATGACCAGAAGGTCAAAAAAGTGGTTCAGCAGGTGAGTTTTTTGATAATTTAAAAATTTAAAAGTAAAATTATTTGGTAGGTAGAAGTGTTTGAGATTAGTTAGTTAGACTCTTTTTTTAAATGCCTATTTAGGGTATTGATTGATCGTACATTATTAAGGGTTCCTTTTTACTTTTATAGTACCCTACCTACCAACCTGTATAGAAATATATATTCGTACGTAAAGCACTTGGCTTTTATTTATTTAAAATGTCACAAATCTAAGATAAGAGTATAAACTAAGGTTATTTTATTGCCTTGCCAAGTATGTAGGGTATTGATAGAAAATAATGCATTTTATTTGTAAGTACACAAAGGTACATCTATAGGTATTTCAAAATTTAGATGATTTTTTTAAATCTACTACTCTTATATCATAGGATATTTTTCTAAAAGTGCCTTTAATTTAATTAGAATTTGATTAGGTACCTATTACTTATTACAGATACGTTTCTAAAAAAGACAATAATTCAAATCAAAGATAGTGCGTGGATAGATATGAAATCTGCACTATTCTAAACATCAAAATTTCTACGAAAAGTTAGCCAAAAAGAAACAATTACGGATAAGTAAATATGGGCTAGTAGGTATATAGTGTGAAAAGTACTGATAAATAATTTTCTGCTGTTTATCGTTTATTTATAGCTATTCTTATGTTTGATCTTTTTTATTTAAGTAAAATTTTATATATAGGTAGGTAAGTATAATGTATGAATAAACAGTTCAAAATTACATATCATGATAAATACTTATAATATTTGAGTTAGATTGGATTATTTAAGTAGGATATCAAATCAAATTATCCTAAATTTTTAGTTTTGTGGATTTTTAGAGTAAAAGTAAAACTAGTTTTCTAAATTATGTAGGTATTGGTAATTATTACTAACTATACTTATTACCTTACTATACTGATATTACTATTAGATAATACTTAATACTATGTACTTAATGTACATTAACTATTAAAACAAGATAAAAATCAGCTAAAATCATTGAATTTGAATTGAAAACATGTTCTACTGGACAGTTATGGGTCAATAAAACTAGCCCTTGGCATTGGCATTACTTATATTAAATCCACGTGCATATTTAGCATGCAAACGATTTTGACACATGTTCAAATGAACAATGATCTATTTGGATAAACTAGAGCTTCTCATATCTGTATACTTAATACTTGCACTTTTAACTTATTTAATTAAATAGAGTGCGAAAATATTTTTAGAAAATTCCCAAAAGATCCAAAAGGAACAGTAGAAACTTTTAGAAATCCCCTCGTATAATAAAAAACAAGCCCTACTAGTGGTATTAGCAGTAATTAATTTTAGAATTTGTTGAAAGAAATGTCGGCCGTTGGTCGTAAATGTTTATTTTTGTTGTTTTTTTGGTCAATTTATTTTTATTTCTCATGCTTTTAACTTTTACTTGGGATTAAAAGGTATTATATTTAGGTATTTAGGTATTTTACTTATATGGTTATGATTATGGCTAAAATAAAATCTTATTTTCAATTTCAATAGGTAAAAGAATGGTCAAATTCAGGTCGAAAAGGCTTTCTTTGCACAGCAAGACCTGGATGGCAAACTATAAGTTTTAGGTAAAATTGTAATTTATTAAATTATACATAGGTATACTTATATCAATGAAATGAATTGCCTCGTTTACTCTGTAAAATGTATAGCTGCTAGATACTATAGCTTAAATGTATTTGTATTACACTAATTGTGGTCACATGTTTTTGTATTTTCTAATTTGAAAATTTATTTCATTTAGGCAACCAAAATACAAACAGACTTTTACGAAAATTAATGTCAACCTTGTGGACATTTTGGATATTGATGTGGATCGAAAGGTCAGTCTTGAATCTTTCAGTTATTAAAATTGTAATAAGAATATTTAGGAAATATAACTAGTATGTTTAATAGGTATTTACTTCTAACACCGATAACTATAAACGCATAAGAAAATAATTCTAATTTCAAGTCTAGAGTACCTACTATTCTTATTCTTTACATATATGTATATGGAATGTATGAAATCAAAAATTTATAAGATCGATCAAAGTTTAATGTCTACTGCTGTGTCTAGTGTCTGTCTGCGTCTGGAAAAAATGACTAAAAAAATAAAAACGACAAAATGCAAATTGCAAATTGCATTTTTATATTTATTTACATATCTTACGTACTAGAAAAAAGAATTTTAGCTTTATACCCTATATTATATGATAAACTATACTCCCTATCACTAACACTATCTGAAACTTTATTTCCTATTTTTGTTAAAACATTATGGTCGTGATCTTTAAGGTCAATGGGTTAAATCAAAGCCTAAACTTCAAAGTTGAGATAAAAATTATTAAAATATGAACTATGCACTTTAATTTCCGCTCTGTCATGTACCTAATATTACTCACATAGTTATAATTTATACATAAAGTTGATAATACATAGTTTGATTATGATTACATTTATAGGTAGTTAAATGTGAGCCGATGGTCAATATGGGTATGTAAAAATGCTAAATTGACAAAGCAAAGTATGGTAGGTACCTACATTAACTCTCATTTACATTTTAATTTTATAGGACAGTTAACTGCTATGCTCGAGCCATTAGGATGGGCATTACAAGTAGTTCCAGAGTTAGACGAGCTAACAGTCGGCATGTTATCAAATTTTTCCAAAAAAATTGTAATCAATAACCTAAACAAAAATATTCTAATTGTGGATTTTAGGTGGGTTAATTAATGGAACTGGAGTTGAAACGAGTAGTCACAAGCATGGTAAATATTCTATTCTTAAGATTTTCAAAAAATTCTCAAATTGACCTACTATGTATTTTTTCAAGGTTTATTTTCTGAAATTTGTGTATCTTTCGAAGTTGTTTTGTCTACTGGGGAAGTTGTGAATTGTTCAAAGGTACATAATAGTGTGGACAAAAAAGACAAACAGAAACTACTGATACTCTACATAGCTCGAAATTATAGGCAGGACAATTTCTTAAATCAATTTTTAAATTCTAAAGTAAAATTTTTTAAAAGTCTAAACAAAAGTATAAATATTTAATGTAGGATGAACATCCAGATCTATTTTATTCAATCCCTTGGAGCTACGGAACTATAGGGTAATTTTTAGAAAATTTTAGAAATTCATGAGTTTTCATGTACCTATAAATCTACTTTACAACTTTTTTCAAGGTTTTTAACGGCAGCAGAGATCAAAATTGTACCAGCAAAAAGGTTACATGCTAACTTTCTCAAATAAAATGCAAAAATCTACTGCTTATAATTATAATTTGTTAAGAAGCATAAGTTAATAAGCTGTTATTTGACACTAATATGCTCTTATGAATAATTTCTAAATGATATTTCTAATTTGCATAAATTCTCAGATTCATTAAGCTCGAATATATTCCAGTACATTCTCTAGGTATTATAAGACTACTATTACTTTATAAGACTTTTCAAAATGCTATACCTAAAATGCTATATTTTACTTGATTTCAGAACATGCTGTAAATACATTTGAAGAACAAACAAGTCGAATAGAAGGAAACCAATTTGTTGAAGGAATTATGATCAATCGTGATCAAGGAGTTATAATGGTCGGAAACATGGGTTAGTAAATATATTGTACTAATTTAATCACATTTATGGATCTTACGCTACAGTATATACTCTTTTTAAAATTAGTCACATCTGCTGATCCAAAAAAAGTAATTAATTAAATTAATAAGAGCAGGAGTACATCTTGCAATTTGCACAATTACTAAATGAATCCAATAATTTAATATACTTATATCCATTATCCATAGCTCAATAGAATTGGACTTTGGTACAAACCCTGGTTCTATAAACACGTAATTTTTTCTACCTATCTTCTGTTTATTCCCAAAATTTCTATATTTTTCATGTTATGTATTTTTATTAGGCTGAAACTTATTTAAGCACTGGTCCAGGATATGAATATATTCCATTAAGAGGTTTGCCTTTGAATTTTTAGAAATTTTAGCACATCAGTCTAATCTACCTAAATTTTAGATTATTATCATAGGCATTCTCGTTCAATATTTTGGGAAATTTCTGAGATAATTCCATTTGGAAATGTAAGATTTCTTCAATTGCATACATAGGATCCTAAAATAATAATTTTTGTGTTTTAGAACCCTATTTTCAGATATGCTTTTGGATGGCTGGGTAAGTATCCTACCTAATATAATAGTATTTGGCTTGAATACTCGTATCTTGATCTAATTTTTTTTAAATCAGTACCACCAAAAGTATCTTTATTAAAACTGACACAACCAGCAGCAGTCAAGAGACTTTATGAAACTAAACATTTAATTCAAGATATGTTAGTACCATTAAGTAAATTAACTGATGCCATTATGTTTTTCGATGCACATACACAGGTTTAAAAACGAAATTTTATACAAAATTATGCAGAACTAATACATTGATTCATATTATACGTAGATTTATCCAGTATGGTTATGCCCATTTAAGCTTTCAAGTACGCCAGGCATGTTACATAGGTAAGAAAAATGAGAAATAATCAAGTTTCTTTCGATTTATTATTTAATAAAACCTACGAATTTATAAAATTTTAGAAAAGGAGCTCAAGAAGAAATGTTTGTCGATATTGGTCTTTACGGAGTTCCTAAGAAAGAGAATTTTCAAGCACGAGAAACTACTCGGAAATTAGAAGGGTTTGTAAGGAAAGTGTATGGGTAAGTATTTAAAAATATCAATAAACTATTAAAAGTAAAAATAAATCCAATTTACTCAATCCTAAATCCCCAAAATATACTTTAATAAGTATTCTAAGATCTTGCATTTCCATTTCATTTTCCATAACTGACGATAACTTGAATCTGCTTTCCACCTAAACCCAAACCCAAACCAAAATCCTTACTTAAATATCAAAAATGAATATTTGAATTTATGCCTAATATATGTAGGTAGTAATAGGTACCTAATATTACTATATGCCATCCCTAATATCAAAAATAAACGAAGGGAAACCGAAAATAATATAAAATCATATTAGCCATTAACTTTTTCTGCCATAGCCATAATCGTAAATGCAAATATGAAAAGGATTTCCTTAAATTAACCCTAATATACGGGTCGCGGACAAAATCCTAACATACCAAAATCCTACCGAACCAAATCCAACCTAAACCAAAATCCTACCGACCGAAATCCTACCTAAACCAAAATCCAAAATTTTTACCAAAAATTCTCAACTTTTGAGATTTTTAATATGCAATTTTTGACAAAATTGAGGAGAATTTGTCAAAAATTTGGACTTTTGTCAAAAATTGCATATTAAAAATATTATAAGTTGAGAATTTTGACAAAATTTTGGATTTTGGTTTAGGTAGGATTTTGTCCTAGAGCCCTAATATACCAGTAGTAATATGAGCATTACAAAATCCAAAAATCTAGAAATACTCGTACAAGTTATCTACAATAAAGCCAGATCAAACACCTTCATAAATAATAAAAATGCATGATTATTTCAACTTATCATTTACTTTCTTTACTTTCAGATTTCAAATGCTCTATGCCGATACTTATATGACTAAACAAGAATTCAGGTAGTTCCTATAAAAATTAAATTGTATAATTTTGAGTGAAAGTTCTTACTTTTGGAATTAATTTGTTTGTAACTGTATTTTTTCTAATAAAGGGATATGTTTGATCATGAATTGTATGATTCAACAAGGCGAAAGTATCATGCTGAGGGTAAATAAAAATAAACGAAAGTTTTAATTGAATTTCCTTTGTTTTAATTATATTTTTTTTAGATGCTTATCCTGAGGTCTATGATAAAGTGTCGCTAAAAGCTCGAGAATGAAAGATTTTGCTACAAATTATTCAATATACCTATAAGGTATATCTAACACATAAAAAAATTAAACGTCTTTCTAGTACTACATATTAAATAAATTTTTACCTGAAAAATTAAGTTTGATTATAATTAAAAAAATAATTAAAAAATCAAGTACCTACTAAAATTAGTATAAATGTACTATTACTATTTGTAAAGTAAAAACTAATAATAATGTATTAACAACTAAACTTAAGTATCTTATAGTTAGTATATACTTTTTCATTTTTAAATTTTAAACTAAATTTTAATTTCTGCTGAAAATTAGTAGGTAAGTATTGTTTATAAAAATGCTACGAAAATTTTAATAAAAGAATAACTAAAGTCCAAGACTATTTTTAATCATATAGCATCACCCTAAAATTAAAAATATCGTTCGTAAGCAGTTCTTAAATGCATATTCTTAACCATTTTTACACTACCCTTAATTATTAATTGATTTAGTAGATCCACCTACTTTAACTTTAAACTACCTGTATAGTTATATTCTATTCCTATTCATATCAGCAAAATCTCTAATTTCATTTCAAATTCATCCTACCATTAGAGTTGAACTGAGCTGAACTAGGTAATTTAAATTTTGAATGTAGCAGATTAGATTACTCATGTATAATTCGAGTTCGAATTTTGAATTGATAATATTTTCTCTAATATTTTATTATTATAGAAAAAATAGTTTCTTCTCGAAGTAGGTAATTTACATCTTAACAAATATTTTTGTATTATAAAATATACTACCTATAAGTTTTATAAACCTTAATCCTAACATTGGGTTGACACTTGCAAATAGTATAGAATTAGAATATTATATTATTATAGATATATAGATTACTCTTACATATTAGTTTTAGATTAGGAAATAAGTTTTAAGTTTAAATAAATGTTTAAAGTATAAATATTGAATAGAATCAGATCAAAATTGCTATAAAATTGCTATACAGACTATTTTTTATGGTTTTTTAAAATATAATATATAAATATATGTAAATGGTTAACAAATTTTCAGTTTTTTACAAAAGATCAAAGAATAAGATTCATTTTCAGGTAATATTTGGATCTCTTTTTAAGACTTTCAAAAAATTTATTGTTTGTATAGGATAGCTCTTATGATTGTTTATTAAACAAATAAAATGTTTGAAAAGCTCAGAAAAAAATCTACTTACTTATTATAGCCTTGAGATTTGATTTTTGAAAGAAGTAAGGTAAGTATTAAGTACCTAATTTTAATACTTTAATGGTTAAAGCATATGTTTATGTTTTTACTTATGAATTATGAGTCTTATTTTGTTTTAAATAATAATAATGCATGCCCTAAATACTTAATATAGTTTACTGAATTGGGAATGTCTTGTTTTATAATACAATCTATAATTACCTCAAAAATGAAATTAGGCACTTACTACCTATATATCTTTTAAATGAACTAATTAATTTTTAAGTTTACGAAAAGTCAAAAAATAATTTTAATGTAATTTTAGTCTTTAGACTAAACCTAAACACCAGTATTTATTGGTGAGTCAGAACAACCAGAATTAACATAATAGTGAACGAACCTCAAATGTACTACCCGAAAAACAGCATAAATAATAAAGTAAATCAGAACACCAAAAACGAAATCAAAACTTGTAATTGCCCAAATTAAGATGAGTGAATAAAGAATGACGAACACAATTTCTCCAACACCCCAGACTTTGCATTTTCCTGCATTTTTCTAAAACGAACAAATTAAAAATAAATGATAAATAATGATCTTTTCTAAACTTGAAACATAGTCCTAGACTTAAAGTACCTAATTATAAATCTAATTAAATGATCGCTTCAAATTCATCTAAAATGTATTATCCCTTTAGAGTTTAGAGTAATATTCTATTTAACTTAAATCAAACTATGTATATAGTCAAATATTTTTTAAATTGAAAATTCTATTTACCTCACGAACTGCCACCACCAAAAAATATGCTAAGCCGGATTCACAGATCTCAAGAACTATAATAAATTAATTTAAAACATTTAAACATAGATAGTTATATAGGTAAGAATAAAAAAATAACACGAGATTAACATCTAAAATAAAGATGAATAAAATAAAGATAAATATTGTATAATTTATGGTCTATTCATATAATTCAGTTCTATAAAACTCAATTTTACAAGTAATTACATTTAAAGGATATATTCGGCTTTCGGACCTATTATTACCATGTTAATGTTAAACCGCACATAGTTTATAAAGGCCATAAAGCTATTACAACCCGAAAATATATTCGTTTAGAACAAAATAATTTTTTAGAGCTGATTTAGGAAATTAGACAATAATTATAATACCAATCCAATATTTATAATATCACATAACAGTACGTACTAGTCAAAATAGAAAAAATAATTGGAGATGCAGCTAGCAGGGTTGTTGTTGCAACAGCAAAAAATATGAACAAACTGAGAACTCGGACGCCCTTTAAATTAGACAATCAAACATAACAATTAAACAAAATAAAAAATAGCATATAGGTAATATAAAACTCTAGGTATGCATGCCCATATAATATGGTTTATGTATGACATATAATATTATAATAAATAATTGTGATCTATTCTGGTTCTGAATCTGAACACTGAACACCCCATTGGATACATTTAATTGGATACAATTTCACATGAATAATCGAGCCCAATATTCGTGTATTCAGAGATGAATTACATAAACAGTAAACAGACCATAATATTTAATTGTACTTCATTTCATAATATTAGATAAGGTAGGGTACTCTGTGTCTGTGGAATTGAAATTATTTTTAACTTACGAGATTGAGGCGAGCCCAATTAGTTGCTCTTTGCTGCTCAGTTAATTCAGTTCCATTTAAAAAAGACCTGACAGGAGATGTGATTTTGGTACAAATCTCGGCCATCTTGACTTGATTTAATCCTCTACTCTAACTACTCTAACTACTAAACAAAAATTAAAAATGAATTTCAACAATATTGACAATATTCAATAAACAATTTTAGTTTATAAAAATAACAATAATATACCTAGTTATTACTATTACATAATTACATACCTGAATAAGGGACCTCGACAAGGACTACTAAGGACCAGCAGTACCAGTTCTAATAAAATCTAAAAAAAAAAAGTAACAAAAAAGAAGCAAAACTGAACAAAAATTAACGAAATAAAAAAAAAATGTCAAGTTGTCAACATTTTAATTTTATTTTGTAAAATTTTTGAATCAACAAGTTTTAGATCTAGGAAATAAGATTTTAGTATTATTTGCGAAGAAGCTTGAAAATATGTACGTACGAGAACGTTTACAGATATTAGAGATGCTTTTTGGCATTTTCGCTCAATTCAGCTCTGAAAATTTAAATTTTGGCCTTAATCTTAATCATACATGTAAGTATGTAGATGTAGATTCATAATAAATACCAGTCAAAATCGAGTTTTTCATGCACTCGATTTCGAAAGAATAGACATAATTGTTGAGGTTAATATTTTAATAAAGTAAATTATTTTTTACTTACCTTACCTATTTTAAGCATCGAAAATTTAATCCTACCCTACGCTATTTTTTCAAGATAATTACTAGGTTAGGTTTCAAATTACTGAAGATTGAAGTGCTTGATTCGATATTGTACCTACATAAATTAATAAACATAAAAAATACCCCTTTATATAATGGCAAAGTTTATTAGGTAAATAAGCACCTATTATTATTAAATACAGATATCTGTACTTACCAAATATTAGGCATTAAGTTTGTGTAATTTTTATTTGCGTATATGGGTTAGAGTTAGATATTATATAACTTTAAAAAGATTTTTTTATGTTTTTTAAAAAACCCTTAAGGCCATTTGGTCCAAGTCCAGATATTACTACTACTACAACTGATACTGATACTTACTGTATTGAGTATTGTGTTTTACACCTGTGCCTGTATGATACTACTTACTACATACCTTGCCTAAAAGCCTATTAGGTATGTAGAGTAAACTGACTCCATATACACAATTACACTAACTTTTTCAATCTATATATGTACACCTGTCCTGTAATTTAAGCTTGTCTACTTTTTTTTACACCTGACAGCTCACTATAATACCAGTGAATTTTTTAAAATCTTGTTTTAAATTACCAAATATTCAATAATTTTTGATCGACATAAGGTTAAGTCAAGCTCAAATTATATAGGAGAAGTTGGTATAATATTTTACAAAAGCTATTAAATATCAATCATATCACATTACACAATTATTATTCTACACAAGCACTTGTTCATTAAGCATTGAGTCTGGTTCTTGCTTGTTATGACATCATTTTCATATCCCAAGAAAAATATTTACTCTATAAATAGTAACCTAACAAATACAAAAGTTAAATATACTTGTGTGTAAATTAAAATTAATTTTGCATATGTAATAATTTGTGAGTCATTTCACTTGGTAAACCAATTACATAAACTATTTTAAATGCAATATTTACTACACTTTATAAATACCAGTTAGACATAATTATAAATTCTTATCGCTATAAGTTAAAAATAGTATTGCTAGAAATTACAAGTGCAATTACTAAAGTACAAATTACAATTACAAACAGATTCTCTCAAATCTCAAGTTCTCTTTAAGTTATTATCAGTATTAAAAACATAGATAAAAGTTTAAGATTTACAAAAATAATCAAAAAATGGCTCGAAGTCCACGACAAATGAGAACGAATCGTTATATCCAAGAAAAAAAATCAAAAAAATGTATTTTTTCGGCACTTTTAATCCTGATTGTTGTTTGCACAACTGTATTTTTCATTGCATATTTCAGTCATTATCATAAAACAGATTCAACAGGTAAATACATAGTCATTTGGATTTTTGAAATTTTTTATTAAAAAGTATTCATTTCATTTTATTTTGAGTTTTTTTAGAATTTAATGCTTCGATGGCTAATCAACTTATTGAGGAAACCATTCAAGTTGACAATAATTCTCAAAATAAATCTTTGGAAATCTGTAATGGAAATAAAAGTTATACCCTCAAGGGAAATGGATTAAACCGGGTTGGAGAATGTGTAAGTTTTTATAACTCTGATCTGAAATACCAAGATTTCGGATATTTCTGGAATATAGAATCTGGATATTCGGATGATCTTTAATAGTATTAAATATTAAAAGTTTAGAGTTGGATACTTAAGTATCATTTACGTAAATCTGTACCTTAACTTTTTTTCAAAATTTTCTGAAATGTAGATTTTGTATTTTGTTTTTTTACAGGATACTGAAGAGATAGGACATAATAAAACATTAGTCAAATGCAAACTAAGGCTCACCAATATAATTTTGACAAACAGTGCAGGAAAAATTTGTAACGAGAATGAAATTGGACAAGATCCAGACACGGATAATGAAGAATTCCAGTTAGAATTTGAAACCAGAGAT
Source organism: Nanhermannia cf. coronata Gr-Ori-00579 (assembly GCA_034699045.1). Taxonomy (NCBI): domain Eukaryota; kingdom Metazoa; phylum Arthropoda; class Arachnida; order Sarcoptiformes; family Nanhermanniidae; genus Nanhermannia; species Nanhermannia cf. coronata Gr-Ori-00579. The sequence goes on along the minus strand of JAQIXA010002302.1, from coordinate 3,530 downwards.
GGTAAAGTGGATAAAATCTCAGTTCATTCCGTTTCATCATTTAATGAGGATTTTGAGATTGTAAAAAATCGAAATAGTAATAATAATTTAAAAAGTAAAGATTCACTTCAGAAATCAAAGAAATTGAAGCGAGAAACTGATCATGTTGGTCTTAAGGAAATATTTGGACTTTATGTGATGCAAAAAATTGTTGATAAAGGTATTTACGATGATGAGGATAATTCAGATTTAGGATTTTCCGATTATGATGATTCACTTTCTACCAAGTGCAAATTGAAAAAAGGATGGCCATGTCAAAAATAGTGAAGTTTACAAATACCTACCTACTTAAGTAATTGTAATTATCCAATAAAAATAAGCTTTAATATTTTAAAGTTTTAACGAATCTACTTAATTATTACCTAAAAGTATTAATTTGTATTATGAATTATGTATAGTTGCAGTTTAGCCTATGATCTACTGTATTTATTAAAGTAATTAGGGTCCCCTATTCTACTCTATTATATATGATGTGTTTTAAAACTATAAATGTAATTAATTTAATCTCAAAACTAACTTATAAATCTCATTTCTGTTTTAAGAATAGATCGATTTAAGCATGATAGTTCGGGAATGTTCTAGTTTGAACAGCATCCTACGTAATTTAGGATGAACCAGTTATTATTCTGACCTGTCTTTTGGTTGAGGATATTTTTCGATGTCCAAATAAAAACATTTCGAAACTATCCTTAGTCTACTCCTATCCTACCTATTAATTACAAAATAACTAAATTCAAATGTATGTACCTTCCTAAAGGCCTTTTAATTTAATGCTTTTTAAATTATTACTATGTATTACCTATTTAATATAATGACAAGTGAAAATAAAAATTAATAATTTTTCTACAAAATATACCTATCAGGTATTAATATTAAAACGGAAATAAGCCAACATTTTATGAACATGACATTTTGATTTTGACTTGAATTGATCGAATAAGGATCGAATAGTGTATTAAAAATTTTGGGTTGCTCGACATGAATTAAATTACAGATCTAAATCATTATCATTTTAAAATAGATAAACGATTGTTTAGTTTACTAATATAATTAATTTAGTATTTTATTCACAATGGGTATCAGTTCATATATTATAAGTGTTCTCTATGATTCCTAAGCTGAATCTAACGATAATTAAATATTTTTGAAATATAGGTAAATGCCATGCAATGCATGTCATGGCGTATAATTAACAATAATTAATATTTAGCGATATAACAAAGTATAAATTAAACTGCTGTTATATTACTTTATCGTCTAAATAGATTTCAAAGTAAGGAAACTTTTAGAAAAATATTCTACAGTTGTTATTACTATTTTAATGATCTTTAATTAATTATTATTTATATATCATATCGTTTATCATCGCATCGTATGTAGCATAAATCTTTACATTATAATAATAATTATTAATATTATACAAGATATTTAAACAAATATTTAAACACTTTTAATTTATATAGTAGGTACATAAGGTACTTTACTTATTTATTATTTACACGACTACACGTAAAAGTTAGTAAGGTACAGGATTACGATTTCTTTAGTTTCGACCAAATGTGTACAATATTTATGTGATGATTATGATGTCAAAACTATCGATAAAAAGAGGATTTTAGATTATACTTACACTACAGTAGCAGTTTTATCGATAGTCTCATCCTTATTTTGCTTTAATTTCCAGTCAGCCAATGCGGCTTTTATGGCATCTTCAGCTAACATTGAACAATGCAATTTTACCTTTAAAAAATAAAAATAAATCTTAATTTCTACTATTTGGAATATAACAAAATTTTATAAAATGAGAGCATTCTCATTTGAGAGCTAATATAATGGAATAAACAATAGAAATACCTAGTTAGGTTTGATAAATTATAAAAACTAAAACTTCAAAATACGGTACTTGAATAATAGGTATGCGTATAGGACGGTGACCATAAAAAAAGTTAGGTAGGTTTATAAATAAAAATGAAACTATACTCAAGAGAATTATTTCTTGGATGGTAATCAATAGATTTACCTTTATAAAGGCTTAATATTAATTAAAGGAGTACCTTATGTAATACAAAAGTTTGTTATACATATTTGTTAACTTACAGGTGGTAATTTAAGTTCTTGTGCAATATCAGTATTCTTAATATTTCCAGCAACTTCAACAGTCTTTCCTTTGATCCATTCAGTGGCCAAACTAGATGAAGCAATAGCAGATCCGCAGCCAAATGTCTTAAATTTCGCATCGATAATTTTACCATCTTCATCAACTTGGATTTGAAGTTTCATCACATCACCACAAGCAGGTGCTCCCACTAATCCTGTCCCAACATCCACTCTCTTCTTATCCATGGATCCAACATTTCTGGGGTTTTCATAATGATCGATAACTTTCTCGTGGTAGGACTTTGCTGTTAATAGATTTGGTGCAGAAGATGATGTTGATGTTGCTGCTAAAAGATTTCGACCACCACCAGCAAATGATCCTTTCGATATTATATTTCTCAACATTTTAGATTTTATCCTGACCTGAAAAGAAGTAAAAAAAAATATATAAATTAGAATCACTAATCACTAGGTAGGTACATAACAACTTCCAATTCCAATCCAATCTACCAAATAAAAAAAAAACCAAGCAAGGTCTCGGATTCTCGATTCAAATCAAGTCAAGTCACTTTTTTTATTTTTTGACACCAAATCAAATCTACTATCAAAATCAAATTGCAAATACTTGTTTTGATGTCAAAATTTGATTTTTCAGAGCTATGAGCTAAGGCTAAAATTACAAAAACTATGATAGCCAATAAATAGCCATAAAATTCAGACTTTGACTTGACTTTGACATGATCATTGTCAGTCAATTATTAGAATACATTTCATAAAAATGCCCGTTATTTTTGACCCATTGGCCGCATGACATGACCCCAATTATCAAAAGTCCGATAAAATAATCGGTTAAATATTTAATTTATAAAAAAATCGAAAAGTAAAAGTAAAAGTAAAAAACTACAAAATAAAATACACAATCCAAAAGGATTGTGCTGTTGTTCTTTTTTAAGCTCTGAAAAACCAGAATTCGTCATCAATTTGCAATTATTTACAAACTGTCGAATAGATGTTAAAATTTGATTTATCAGAGCTGAATTACATTACATTAAAAACTAACTATGTATAAGATCTAAAAGTTAAATCATTAAATGCAAAGTGAAAGGTATTTAAAAACTTGAAAAATAGTACAAAAAAGTGAATTTTACCATATTTAATGAATTAAATGTAATTAAACTATATGACCTTGTGACCTTACCTTTCTTTATTGTAGTTAATTATCCAAAATTTGCCAAATTTTTGTAAAAATTTTGTTAAAAATGTTTATGTTTTTTTGCTTTCTACTCTTTGCCTTTGCAGCAGAATTGAATGTGAAATGCACAGTGAAAACCCTCTACGTGAGGGGCAATCTCGGAATTTGGTTTTTTGTTTACTTACAAAAATTACACCAACTT
>JAQIXA010002301.1:0-18609 GCA_034699045.1 Nanhermannia cf. coronata Gr-Ori-00579 | reverse complement strand
TTCAAAAATTTTTTTCAAATCAACAAAACATTTTAGAATACTTAACTTAAATGGGTATACTCATATGAAAATATACTCGTATGAATACATATATATACCTATTGAAAAATTGAGATTAGATTTAGTGGGATTTTTAGATGGGATTTTGGATAGGTAGGATTTCGGTCAGATGGGATTTTGGAGGTAGGATTTTGGTATGTCAGGATTTTGGCAGATAGGATTTTTACCTAGAGCCCTTTATTTGATATCTAGCATAGAAATATCTATAAGTACTATTGTAATCTGATCTAAATAAAATCAAATACAATACAATACAAATGCAGGATGCAATATACAGAGTACAATACCTTTGTTAAATTCTCCAAATTTTGATGACTCGCCAAATTTACCTGCAAAAAATTTGCAATTTTTTTTGTAAAAATCGAAATATCATAAGAAAAGAATGTGTACTCTTCCTATAATCTATAGGGCTTATTTTTATGAACCTCCAAGTCCCCAATTATTTTGTTTCTGTACAATTAAAAAAGAGATAATCAGATAATTTATCAAATTTTGAATTTGAATCAGTATCTATAAATGGATAATCTGGCTTACCTGTTGAAATTGAGGTGATCGCTTAACTCTTACATTGGATTCTACATTTTAATGATTAAAATATATTTTAGAATTCTATCTACTAATAATTATTCGAAATTATTTGCAAAATTTTTAGGTACATACCAAATGTTAAAGAATCCTGCTGAATTTGTTGGGTACTTGATGATACAAGTTGTAAAACTAACAAAAGTACAGAAAATAATGCAAAAATGAACATTTTTCTAAATTCTTATAATTTTGTCAATAATTTCTAATGTAATTAGCTCTGTAGAATGGTTATAAACGTACAAAATCTTTTATCTTTTTATTGAGGCTTTTTATATACTTTCAAAACTTGAAATTAATTGGTTTCCTCTCACAATTTTTGCGAATTAATTATAACTACTAACTTACTTAATTTACTTGCTTACTTTACTTACTTACTTAGGTAAGTACCCTGCTTTATACATAATGTAGTAGAATTATATGATTACATGAAGGTTTCTCAAAAAAGTGAGACAAAGTAAATTAATAGCTACATAATAGCTACATACATTAATAGCTAAATTGTTAACGTAATTTAAATTTAAAAAGTAGGAAATTGAGGTGCGATGAATGCAGTTAGTTAGAAGCTTTTTAATTTGAGCAATTAATTAATTTAACTTAACAAAATGTACTTATTGTAACCTCTTTAGCATCAGCTTTTTTTGGTTTTTTGGCAGATAACATTATTTAAGAAATAATTTGGCTTTTTTTCAAGGAAAGCAAGTACCACTGAACACTTACATTGCTGACAAATAAGTATAAACTTAAGACTAGTGATACTTTGAGATCAATTAAAATTAAAATGTAACTTGTTCATCAGCATTTTAGTATGTACTGGATACCTATTACCTATTGGCATCTAATTCTAAGATACTTAAAAAATAAAAAATCCTTAATCTTAAGCTTGTTTTTTAAAATTTGAGTAATTTTTAACATTTTTAGGTTCAAGGCTTTTTTTGAAAAAGGATTTTTGCCTTGTTTTTAAGCATCTTGATTTACAAAATTTAGTTGATATATCTGTAGGCACTTAACTGTATAGAAAACCGTATAGAAAAGTATAGAAAAATTAATAAGCTAACTATATAAGTATGAAGTATTTATTTACTTATCTTATCTATTGGTAAATATTTAAAAAAATATTTTATAAGTTTTTATGTAGATACTTATCCCAGGATTCGCTGAATAGATATAGGCAATACTTTTTTTACATAAACCTAAAGGTATTTAGGCACCTGTAGAGTAAAGGGTATCTAATCATTATTAGCTCTGTATGTGCTGTAATACCCTACATTTACATTAGAATTTAATGAATCTATATGAAACCTTTATTTTTGTTATGCAAGGTAAGTACCCTACTTAAATGCCTTGTATATATAGTAAGAATAAGATTATATTAATACACAAGTTTAGAGTTTATAATATAGGTACATATTTTAAAAGTCTTATGGTCAAAAATACAATTGTAATAAATGTAAAATGTAATTAATTCAATGACACATAAAGTATTTCTTAAAACTTGTGCTTATACGCCTTTATGACGAATGGTTTCGAGCTTAAATAGGCAATGGTGTTGATAATTAATAATGAACCGTTGTTGTTGAGACCTATTATGTATTATGCCTCCTACGCACAACTCGTATTAATTATCGAAAAAAGCAAAAAAATCCTAATTATGAATCAGATTCATTTTAGATCTCATTCCTTTGTTAAATTTATTTTTAGAGAAATGAATTCCAAGAAAATAATCTTATTTATAATTTCGAGAAATGGTCCGAGGTCGATTTTAGAATATTTCAGATAATTTAATGATGATTGTAATAAATAGGTTGTATATAATAAGAAAAGGTAACAAAAAAATAATTTAAGGTAATATTTTTAACTAGTTCAGGTTATTTAATAGGGGCCGATTCCTCCATGGTGTCCTGAAGAGCTTCCAGCCTAAGTAGTAATTTTTTTAAATTTTTACTTTGTAGAGGTAGGTACTTATTGATATATAATTATAAAAAGAATTTAGCAGGCGTTATGTTTTAATTTCAGAGTTTCAGCGATTTCTCTTTTAGTAATTTATGCAAATTTTTTATGCTGAATTCAAATCTGTAATCAGTATTTTGAAAATATTTTTTCAGATTCGGCGGGGATAATAGAACTTTAGAGAAATCGCATGGAACTCTTAAAAAATGGACTGGTAAAGCTTACAATATGAAGTTAGTAAACCCTTTTAAAATTAAATTTTTACATACATTGGCAAAAGCTTGGGATCCACCGTATGGGCCACCAAACGAACCAGCTGTTGCATGAGCTTGTGAATGACCTAGTCCACCTTTTAATTTCAAAAATATGATTGTTTTATTAGTCAAATCATTAAAAATAGTATTTTTTTTGTTCTACCTCCAAAACCTGGTCCATAATTTCCTCCATAACCGGGTCTTCCCCCATAATTTCCATGATGATTTGGACCATATAGCCCACCACCTCCTGGATGGCCTCCTGGATAAGACCCTACACCACCGTGGATTGGATAAGCTCCGCCATGGTGCCCGCCGTGGCCTAAATTAAATGAAATTTTTACAAAAAAAATATTTAAAATCAGCCAATTTTTAAATTTATAAAAGAAAATTACCATAAATTCCTGGACCACCACCATACGGAGGTCTCCCATGATGGCCAAACCCACTACTTCCGGGTCCAAATCCGGGTCCACCACCGCCCTAAAAAATTTTGTTGGTAATTTTTATGGAATCAGTTTCAAAATGAAATGCTTTCATTTTGAAACTTTGAAATACAGTTTTTATAAGTAGGTGGTTTTAAATTTTCCTATCCTAAAAATAGACCAGACAAAGTAACCTACGCATATAAATATAATCAATAACCATTCAAATAAAAACTTTTTGAAACAATTAAAAACTAGAAAATGTAGGCGGTACTTGTCAGCTTTAGTAACCTACTGACTTATAATAATTTCACATTTACGAAAATAGGTCATAAAAATTTGAAATAAAGCATATTTTATAGAAAATTTTGGAAAATTTTGAAGAGACATTTTGACTATATATGCTAGATAATTAATAACAATTACTTATTCTTAGATATTGTGTTTAAAAAATTACTGGAAATCTACCACTGCCTAGCCCTCCAAATTGTCTTCTAAATCTCTCTGAATCTAAAAAAAATTAATTGAATTGTTAAAAAGTAAAATAAGATATAAAATTAAGAAAAATAGGAAATAAATCAAAACTTACTTTCATCATTGGATTCTTCGTCTATAGGGTTTGGTTGTACTTGAGCAATGAAGAATATCGCTACTACGACAAAAGGTATGAAATATTTGAAACACATTTTTTATGATTTTTTTAAGAAATCAAATAGATTTTACAAACACGTGCAAATAACTTTCGAAATTTTTTGTCACAAAAAATGGAAGAATCAAATCAAAATAAAGCAATGTTCCGGTTCCCATATGAGCTTTATATACTTTTGCATTTTGACTTGTAATTATCCATTGGGTGTCAAAGAACGTGTAAGAACATGTAATACAAGCATTTTAGGTTAAAAAGTATGATAAATTAAGAGATAGTGTGATTGTTCTCGTAATTTTTGTGATCTTGATCTAAAATATGTGTATTTCCCGAAGGTTGCAAAAATAATTCTTAACTTCCCCTTAGAAAAATCTTCCAGAATCCAGGTACTTCCTATTGAGCTGAGGAACTTGAAAAAATTGTTTATTTCCTATATTGATATTCATATTTGTGTAAGAAGAGTCACAAAAACATTTTAATTCATTTGACCATTACTTTTGCAGGTATAATTACTACAATTATCTAGTTACATTGTACTATCGTATAAAGTAACATATTATGATACATTAGGCATGTACCTAGTACCTAGTAGGGTACCTATACTTATACTTAATACATACAAAGAAACCTGTTCAATTCTAAGAAAAATTCATTTGAAGGCTGAGAACGTGAAAAGTCATCAAGTTCAAGAATTCTCGCTTTATAACCCAAAATTATACACTACAATTACAATTTCATAATTTTTCTCAATCATTCATCCATAAATACTGACTCTGAGAATGAGTACGTGTCTCTCATAGCTTCTGTATTGCTTATTGTACATTAAAAAAACAGTAAAAAAAATTAGATCAACTATTTTGAGGTAAAAAAAGCTTCAAATTTTAGGATATGGTTGATGATATTTCCTGTAAAATATTAGCACCTAGTACATATATGCAAGTATTATTGTACATTAGTATTTTATTTTAAGGAAATTTCCTTAAATAATCTAAAAATATTAGGTATGATAACTTGAGTTACAATGTCTTCACCACAATTTAATAATAAACTTGATTGTAAATACATAGTAATAGGCTACGCAGCTTTAAGCAGTAAGATGCGTTTTTATTACAACTAGACAGTAGGATTATGTACCCTACATATATTAAAAAAGTATTTGTATTTGATTAAAATGAAAGTGTTATACTCGTACCTAGTATAAAGGCAGTGGCAATAAATCATAAAATTTTTATATTGAAAAATTGTCGATTTATAATTTTGTTCCCATTATTCAAATGTCTGTTAAGTTATGATTAAATAATATACTTATAGATTTGCTCGAATTGATTGTCTATTTAAATTCACTATAACTTATCATATCCCTAAATATAAAGGGTAAACTGAAATTCTTGAATTAAGCTTACCTACCTACTATACATACAGCATAGTATCAGTCCTACTTTGTACTTCTACAGTATACAGGCAAGGTCTGTCTATATTATCTTTCTGAAATAACAATCGATTTGAAATTTTAAAGGCGATCGGAAAAGTTAGGTAATTCTGAGAAATGTAAATCTTCAATGAAATTGCAATAAAACGTACCAATAAAGTTCAGTGAATGATTTGAATAATCAACAGCTACTTACTTTACTTCCTATTCCTATGTAGGTATTTATGCCATGTATGTCTAAATGTAAGTAAGTATGTAAGTACCTAAGTGTGGCTCTTGTGCCTAGTGCCTAGTCGCCTAACCAATTTGTATCTGTACAATAGAATATTAGGTACCTACCCTTACAATTAGCTAAAATTGAAAAAAACCTTTAGGTTGATATGCTTAAAAGGTTAAAGTATTAGCTCTAAAAAAGCAAAACTTTAACCTAAATTTTATATGCATTTAGGTAGGTACTTGTAAATAAAAGCCAAGATCTGGTTTATCATTATATCCGATTTAAGATATTTTGATTTTGGATTTTGGACTCTTTCAACGTATTGAGCAAAATTGTATTATACTGGCCATTTAATCTTTTTCAAAGATTAATAAAAGTCAGTTTGATAATCTACAAATCAAAATAACAATCGCAATGACAGCTCCATGCCTGCAATACCTATTTATATTATTATTATTATCATAAACTGTAAGCTAAAGGATTTAATTATGAAACAAAAAATTATCTTGATTTGAAATTTGAATAAGAATCTATTGAAGGGTGTATTATCTGTATTCAAATGGCATAACTTATAAATAAGTATAGGTAGGTACCATTTGTGTGGGGGTTGATAGAAAATGAAAATAGCCAAAGGTTTTAGTGAGATTTATTTTTATAACTATCTGACCAATACCAATATTATTATGTACAGATAGGTAAGTAACAATTGTAATACATACTTATTATGTATATCTCTAAGAATAAGACTTATGAGATTAGAAAATAAACAATCAAAATTTCTGACAGTGATTATTTTAATTACAAAATAAAGGTACTAAAATTTAGACAGTAAAAGTACGATCCCTACAAATAAGCCTATTGTATAGGTAAAGGTAAGTACCTAATCTAATATTGCAGGTAACTTACTAATGTGAATGTAATACGAGATTTTTGAGATCAAGACTCGTGACACAAAGTCATTTATTAAAAAGCTTTATAAAATAAATTAAATAATTTAATACTGTAGATAAGGTTTAAAGTACCTTACCTACCCTACTAGATATACCTTAAACGGATATAGGTATACATCTATTTGAAGCACTGAAATGAAATTCACTTTCAAATACCTTCACAAATTTTAAGTAGGTAAGTACCTAAAACAAATTTACATTTCTTTACTTTTTGAATGATCTCGAATGATTTCTCTATACGGTTTATGGTCTAAAAAAGACATAAAATTGTATTTCAATTAAATATTTATTAGATTAAAATTTGAATAAATAATTAACATTCAGGCATGGTCAAGTAAAAAAGTAAAATTAGATGGACGTGTGAAGAAAACGTGAAGAGATTAAAATCTTGTAAAGAGTCCTTCGGTATTATTCAAAGAACTTGAGGGGATTTTTCTGTACTTATCTGTACTTATCAAGTACATATCTTGTAGAATTGTAATTGCAAATTAATTGAAAAATTACATACTAATAATAATATAAAATTATATGCAGGTACCTAAAACTTATGTTATCCTTCAAAAAGTATCAGTAGGTCTCAATTATGTTATGTGATTTTTGAAATTAAATTTTGAAAAGCCCATTTATTAAGGGTTTATTTTATTTCAATAAAAAGTAAAAATATGAATATAAATTATAAGTACAGTAGGTATAATATTATATAAGTACCTAAGTTAATTGCATTAATCTTGGCCTTAATAAGGTATAAACGAAGAATTAGTTTATTATGCTGACTTTTCAAATAATTCAACATGCCATTGTTGATTCAGATCATTGTTACATTTAACAGCTGTCAAGTTTTGACTCAAACTGAAAAATTACATAATTACATAAGTTTTGGAATGAAATTCTCATTTACTTATATAAGTAAGTAAATATGCACTATTATCGGTTTAAAGTTAATTATACCCATGACTGGTCAAACAATCTCCAAAGTACCAGTTTTCGATCTTATTGAAGCCTAAAATTTTATTTTAAAGTAGGTATAATATGTATTTAATGGATCAAAAAAATCATAATTTCATTTGTATCGAAATTATGAGGCTGTCTTACCTTCACCAACATCTTTGATTATCCAAAGTCGATTATTTCCCCAAGACCATACCTTTGATGCCCACTAAATTTTAAAAAAATGATAATACAGATATTACCCATTAAACTAGTAAGTATGTATTTAAAAAATAACTTTATGTATAATTTTGTCTTTTTAAAGACAAATTACATACTCTTTGGAAAACATTTCCTTCAGCATCGATTTCAAGTTCGAAATTTTCCGTTTCATAAGTTGGTCTGATACCATAGGCTCGGTGTATCCCTATAAGAAAATATCAAAATTTTCTGGAATTCTCTGGAAATAGGTACCATTCCATAAGTATCAAAAGATATTTACTTATGCTCAAATCATAAATTTTTCAAAATCTTTTAAAATACATTGAACTTATAACCATATATCCTTGGGACATGAGATTGAGGGGTAATTTAGATAAAAAAATTTTTTCCGTTACCTATATTTTACAGTATAGTATTACAATCTTATTCTTACATGATCTGTGAATTCTCCATTTTTGCTCTGGAAGTGATTCCCATTTCTCTAAAGTGATTGGCATCGATGCTCCTGGCTCAGTTAAATTGCCATTTGGAGCAGTTAACACCCAAGTCTTTTTTTGAAATTTTAAAAATTAAGTAGGTTTAGGTTACAAGTTATGCTAAATGAAATATGTAAATTTAAATTTACCCCATCCCCTTCCTTCGATATAATTCGGTACACTCCTGAATCTTCAAGTGTTGAAAAGGCAACACCAAGAACTACCGATAGAATCAGAAAAACCTTCATTTTTTCTCCAGAAATGACCCAAAATAATGTTGGATAGGTTATTAAATATGAACTGATACAGTAAATCTGGATTTATTGAGCCTTTTATATATCTGGATGCTTTTAAATTTCTTGGAAATGTGATATGAGTAAGTACATGTATATTGGTCGAGATAATCAAAACAATTAAGAATCAATTTAGAAATAATTAAACCATATTTACATTATTATGCTTCTTATTTAATCTAATCGCTTTTACTACTACAGAATACTACCTATCTAATGGGTAGTATTAATTACTTAAGTACCCTACTACCAACAAGCAACATTTTAAAACTAGAAATAATAATTTATAGCGTAAAATTTCATTGAGTAAATATGACATGAATGTCTATGTTTTACAGCTAGTATAGTAATTTCAGCTAATAAATATGCTAACTAGCTAGCTAGTATGAACTCATAATATGTTAGTTATTAAGTTAAATGGGCAAAAATAGTCTAAGTTAAAGTTAAATGGTTTTATCATGCCTTAGTTTTACAAAAACTAACCTAACAACCCTAAGACCTAACCCAAAGACCTAACCTAACCTAACCTGATCTAATCAAAATCAAAATCCTCACATTAGCTTATATATTTTACTAGTTGCAACACCTATATTTAAATTAACAAGACAAGCATCAAAAATTTAAAATACTTATTAGATTTGAAAAATTATTATAAAACGTGAGCCTACATATACAGATACATAATACATTATATGGACTCCATATTATGGAGGCATAGGTAGATACATTAACACTTACGCATTTTATGTATTACATACATATGTACATTACATTCAAATACAAATATTTATCTCACATATTTGAAGTTTTACTTGCATATAGGTACCTATTAGAAAATCATTCATGGATGAGTAATTGGAATCTTTAAAAGTTAATTGTATACCGTGAAAATGGTTTAATCCAAAGAACAATTAGAAATAATCCTAATCCTAATCCTACTACTAGAACTAATACTAATACTACCACGTTTCTCAATCTTTAAAATAATCCGGAAATTCAGATTTAGATTAATGAATTACTACTTATTTATATCATTAAATAATAAAGAATTGAGGCTTCTACCTAATGCTACTGATTGATATCATGAAATTGTATATATGCAATTATACAACTACTCAATTACATTTAGGTATTCTTTACCAAATTGTTTTTTATAAAAACAAAATTTATTAAAATACCTACTCATTTTTATAATTTTATAATTTTATAATTTTATTTTAAATTATAACATTTAGGTAGACTTAAGTGACTTTTCACACAAATAAAATTAAATATTTGAAACAAGGATGCTATCTAATTTAGTTAGATTAAGATTTTCTAATTGTGATTACAAATTAATTAAAAAATTATATACCTACTTATCCTTATACTTATAATTGAAGGATTGGATTAAATTTTGAAACCATTTTTAAGAGTTTATTTATTTCAATATAAAGGAAAAATTTGAAGGCCTATAACAAATAAGTTAATCTTGGACCCAATAAGTCATAATTATGGAGAATTATTTTTTCGGTTTAACCAAGCCTTTGAACCTGCCATTGTTGATTTGGATCATTGTTACATTTACCAGCTGTCAGGTTTTTGCTCAAACTGAAAAATTACATAATTAATATTAATATTGTATTGTAGACATTTTCTGCCAATAAATTCTCATTAATATTTAAAGGGGACAATACTCTATGTGTATAAGATTAACTATACCCATGACCGATCAAACAATCTCCAAAATTCCAGTTTTCGATCTTATTGAAGTCTAAATAATTTTTATTTAGATATAGTCAAGTAATCAAAAATATAATTTATCTTATTGTATCTTACTTGGAAAATCTGCCTCTTTCAAACCTTCACCAACATCTTTGACTACCCAAAGTCTATTATTTCCCCAAGACCATGCCTTCGATGCCCACTAAATTAAAAACAAAAGATGAATATACCTAATTAATATCGCTAAAAAAACAGCTGGTTATATAATTTTGTCTATCTAAAGATATATTAGGTACTTACTCTATGAAAAATATTTCCTTCGGCATCGATTTCAAGTTCAAAATTTTCATTTTTATAAGTTGGTCTGATACCGTAGGCACTATGTGTAACTATAAGAAATGTAAAAAAAAAATCAAAATTCTTTGAAAAATTCAAACCATAAGTATAAGTGGCAAGTACTTTTCAAAAAAATATTGTCTATGTCCATCAAAAATCATTAATTTTTCATCACTTTTTATTTAAGCCCGTAATTATATGAATGCTGTTATTGAGAGAGGTCATTCAGATCGAATGGGAAATTTTCCTTGCAATTATAGAGAAATTTGACTTACAGTTTTATAATCTTTAATTCTTACATGCTTTATTAAATCGCCATTTTTGCCCTGGAAGTGATTCCCATTTTTCTAAAGTGACGGGCATCGATGTTTTTGGATCATCCTCAGTTATATTGAAATTTGAAGCAGTTAAAACCCAAGTCTTTTTTTGAAATTTGAAAAGTTTAGTTACAAGTTAGGTTGTTTAGGTTAAATGGATAGTTAAAATTTACCCCATCCCCTTCCTTCGATATAATTTTGTAAATTCTTGAATCTTCAATTGCTGAAAATGCAACACCAAGAAATACCGATAGAATCAGGAGAAATTTCATTTTTCCTCAAAAATGGCTCAAAATAATCCTGGATGGGTTATGAAATATGAACAGATCCAGTAAATCTAGATTTATTGAGCCTTTTATATATCTGGACGCTTAGGTACATGATTATGATTACACTTATATTGATAATCAAAACAATTAAGAATCCATTTATATATAATTAACCCATACTTACACAAATACTCTTCTAATTCAATCTAAAATTGCTTTACTAGGCAAAATACACTCTAATCTAATAGAATAGGTAGGGTACATACTACTTGCAAGCAACATTTTAAACTTGAAATACACAACTGTTATTTGTAGGTAAGCATGCTTCATTGACTGAAGAAAAATGAAAATCTTAAACAGAACAAGAATACCTATATATTTAAATTAACTAGAGTCATATATATCTGAAATTACTTACCTACTTATTTTTCAAAAAAAAACATTTTTGAAAATAATACATACATTATGTAGGTGTAGGAAAATAGATTTACGTAAGTATTTTATGATTTACATTCAAGTATGAATATATTTCTCGCATTTGTGAAGCTTTACTTTCATATATTCTTCAAATCTTTAAAAGTTACCTAATTATATACCGTGAAAATGCTTTTATCCAAAGAAAAATTATGAATTATCCTAATATGGTAATGGTACTTATCATTACTAGAACTAATATTACCACTTCTCAATTCAATCTTTAAAATAACCCGGATATTCAAATTTTGACTAATGAATGAATTACATTACATACTACCAAGCTATATAAGTACCATTACTGTTATACGAGTAGAGTAATACCTTAATTAAGGTTCCTACTCGTATAACTTCCTTCCTACTGATACCACTGGCCGGGTTTTGTATTAGATAAGCATATTATGTATGCAATTATATACACTATAGGTACCTACTTATATTTTTAATCTTATTCTACCGATATGCCAAATCAAAACCAAACAAATGAAGAATTAAGAAAAAATCGGGTTTTTTGTAAAAACAAAAAATTGAATTTATTTTACAGACTCATATATTATTACATATGTAATACGATACATATATTCACTTCTATAAAATCTATCATACTCAAGTAAATTGGATATTTCATACAAATTACAAATAAAAATGAACATTTGAAACAAGGATATTACTTTAATTAAGTTAAGTAGATATCTAATTTTAAAGCTTTTGTAAAAATAATACATAAATGTGGCTTTATTATAATGGAGTTTAACTATACTTAAAAATATATACTTAAATATACTAATCAAATCAGATTAGTACGAATAGAAACTTAAGAAATATTAATTAGCAAAATATAACATTTTTGAATTAAAACAGTAATAAAAGTCCAAGATATTTGATTAAAAATTCCCCAATTTTGTGTCAGAAATTTTGAAAATGTTGAAATTTTTGTACATGAAAAATTGAGTTTACTTTAAAATTTTATTTTCCGTAGCCACCTTGACTGTATCCTCCTCCGGAACTGTAGCCACTACTACCTCCAGAATAACCTTTAAAATAGATTTTTTGTTATAAATGCATCCAGAATCCAAAATGCCCAATAATTTTATGAAAAAATTTGAACAAAACTTCAAGTCCAAGAGTTCGACAAGGTTGACCAGTATTATTACTTAAGATTAATTTTACTATTGAAATTGTGCTGTTATAAAACGAAAATACTGATAATCGCACAATTTGCACTTTAATTTAAGTATGATTTCTGATAATTTTGAAAAATACAGATATATGAGATTTTTTGGGTCAAAAGTAATTTTTTTGTATTTTGAATAAATTTGGGACATTTTGGGCAGAGAATATTTTGATTAAAATTTGACTAACCTCCACCTGATGATGAACCCCATCCTCCACCACCTGATGAATAACCTGACTGTCCATGTCCATAAGATTGCGAAGGTCTCCAGCCGCCTTTTAAAAATATTATTTTAAATAAGCTAAGTTTTTAAATTGTAATCAAATAACTTACCATAACTTTGTTGACCCCAACCATAAGATGGTCGACGTCTTTGTTGTTTGAGCTTTTTAAGAGCTAAAATTTCAAGCAGAATTCAGAATCAGAATACATTTTGATTTTTATAAATCTTAGAAATTGTGATATTAACAGATTCGGCAAAATATTTAGAATTTTGACCATTATTTGTGACTTTTTTACTTTTTTTGGATATACCTTAGTAAAAAAAAATATTTCAAGATTTGCTTTACATATACCAAGCATCATTTTTCATTGATACAATGAAATACCATAATATTTAGAGTACCTACTCATACTCATAGATATAGGCTCAACAATATTTTTCCAGTATCAGTTTAGACAAAAAGTAAAAATCAAGTCGAAAATTGGTCAAAATTTAAAAATTATTTGCAAACTACTAGATACCAGTACTTATATCTGTAATTTATTATTCTCTTAAAAGTAATTGATGTTTACTTACCTAATAAAGCTAAACCGCCAAGTAAAATCTTTTTCTTAATAAGTAACAGTTTTCCTAAATTGCATCAAGAAAATTATATTAATTAATATCCGTATCATTTAAACTCAATGTCTGTATTCACAAGTTCATGGTATATTAAATTTTGGCTAAAAATTGTGATATAATTTGTGAAATCTTGTGTACCCTATCTTAAAATCATGAATACATTATAATGAATACAAGATATATTACAAAATACAAGTAGGCTCTAATACTAATAAATGTTTAAAAAGTCAATATTACCGACAGACGCATCTCTCTTTGCTCTCGAATGAACTATTCCAAAAATCATATAAAATTATAAACATACATACAGTATAGGCACTAGTTCTTAAATTTTGAAAAAATAATGTCTTTTACCTGATAAATCTTTCAATTCTAAAGGACTCTGATCTTCATTATCTTTAAATACACGTAAAATCTTAAAATTTTCAAAAATTACCAAAATTATTGGACTTACAATTACTGGCCACGAATCCAAAGAGTGTAATCCCAATAAGTAATAGAATAAAATGCTTTAATGTAAACATGATTAAAATAATTATTATATTATATGGGTTAAATGAGATTTTATGCACTTGAAACTTGAAAACTTGAGATTTGTCAACTAACGGAAGTGCTGTATTCTCTAATGAGACTCGAGGAAATACTCACAACTGATGACAAACTGACTCTGTTCGAAAGAAAGTGAAAAGTGTGGATTTAAAAAGAGATTTTCGACAAATATTATCCCACTTTTTACTGTACTGCAGGTATTATGTGTAATGTTAGTCTCTTTAACTGACTTAAGAATGGGATTTTATTATTATTATTATTCAAATTCAGAGACTCTTATCAGTATGGCTATAAGTACCTGGGAGGTATTAGATTTGCTATCTACAGTAATACCTGAAAGTCTTTTTTATTTGAATACGTATTATTTAATAGTATGTAAAAGGATCTTGTAATATCCTTTAGATTAATGGGCTGAAATTGGAAAGTGAAAAGATTTTTGAGTTTGAGTTCAACTGAAGAAGAGACCCCCTCAAAAATTCCCTTTTATACTTGGTAGTTTAGGTACACTAGGCCAAAATTTTAAAGACTAAGGATCAAATGACTAATTGCTAGTTTAAACTTTACAATTTACAATTATACTTTTAAAGGTAACACCAATTAATATAGGACTAATATGGGAATTGATTTAAATTACCTTTGACTAATATTTACCTGACACTTTCAACTCGAACTTTATTAACCCTTGAAACTTTTTATTTAAAACATCTTTAATTATGCATGTCTCTAAATGTGAGATCTAAAAAAATGTATTGACCATCACAAGAAGGTTTAATACCAACGAGTATGTAATATTAATATGGTCACAATTCTTCTAAATTCTAAAAATGTACCTATACTATCAGTACATGCCTATATCTATAAGCAAATATATAGGGTACTGATAAAGCGATAACTGATAGTAGTACAATATACAATATTAAGCAAATAAGTCAAAGGGTATGATCAATTTCAGTCAGAAAAGGCTAAAATTTGGTATAAATTATTCTATCATTGTCTTTTTTAGACATCAGTTTAAGTAAAATTATGTGCTTTATTAGTAAATATAATTATCCTATATTAGTCATCGAAAATGCTAAAAAAACTGACAGGCATTAAAGTGAATTCGGGCTAAAATACACGCCTCATTTTATGAAAACATATTTTTTTTTAGATTAGATGGGGATTCATTATAATTATTATGAAACTGCGAATTTGCTTCAAGGGAAATCAATTTACTATAATCTATCATTGCTTTAAGAAGAGTCAAAAATTTAAATTTATGTAAATTCTAATTAAATTTTGCTAATTAATAATACAAAAGTGTACGTTAGTATACATAGTCTAGTAAGCTAATGTCGTAGGTAATATAGACAAATTTAGTGTGACCATAACCCAGTAAAGCAAAGCAAATTAGTTCAAATCAAAACGAATTCGGTCAAGTGCAGAAAAATTTTCGGGTGAATTAATGTTAAGTACTTACCTACACATATTATAATATGACTAGTAAACTTGAAAGGTCATTTAATTAAGACCTTTTTAATACTTGCTAAAAAGCTTTAAAACAAATAAAATCGAAAGTAACAGTTATATCTACAACTCGAACTCCTTTGTATGTAGTGTAGATACTTTTAATTAGCATAGAATAAGTTATGTTATTATACTTAAGTTACAGTGCCTAAAGTTAACACATTGTAATTGTAATACATGATCTTACATTTGATAATGTAAATTATATGAACAAGTTTTATTTTTATTTAACTACCATAATTTAAAAAAAGATCTTTTTGACATTTTTTTGGGAATTTTTTGCTATTTTTTGCTCATTTTTTGTTTCCAGTTTAGAATATTGTAAGGGTCGAGATTTGTTGTAATTTTTTTCCTATTGAATACTCGTACTTACGGATTGTATTCTACTACCTATATAGAAAGGTTGGTTTATAAGTCGAATGTATATTTTTCTAATTTAATAGTATAACTTTTTTTAAATATTAAAATGTTTTATTTTTTATTAATGATAAGATAATGATAATAATGACCTAACTATATTGTACTGGTAGTAGGCTAAATTTTACACTTGTAATTTTAAAAATTTGTAAAATTTTAAGAGACAATGAACTTTTGCTTTTTTATGATTATGTATTTATAAACCGTACAATTATTTGTTTTAGCTTTTTTTGCCTAGGTAAAGTAGTTAGAAAAGGCGTTTTGGGGGTGTTTATTCGTTACTTTCTTAATTTTGTTATGTTATCTGGTACCTGAATCTAATCTATTGTAATTCTCAGAATATTTGTTAAGTAATTATTAATTGCGTACAAAATGAATCATTATTTGTCTCATTATGTATTAGAACGACAGACTATTTCTCAAATTAACTCAAGTTTTTTATGATAAATGTAGGGTACCATATTATGTACATGTACCCTACTTGCAGTACTTTACACAAGTAACCTATCTATAGTACAAGCTTATGTACACGTAGGACTTACTTTACATGTGGGTACCCTAAGTGTATTTTGTATTACAACCACTTACTTACTTGTATTGTTGTATTTTGGTAATAATATTAGTTTACTGTCTGTAGTTATCCGATCCTACTGATATAATTGATTGTAGTTGTGCATAATTGATTTGTGGGTTAAAATTAAACCTAAAAATATTTGATTAAAAATGCC
Organism: Nanhermannia cf. coronata Gr-Ori-00579; assembly: GCA_034699045.1. Taxonomy (NCBI): domain Eukaryota; kingdom Metazoa; phylum Arthropoda; class Arachnida; order Sarcoptiformes; family Nanhermanniidae; genus Nanhermannia; species Nanhermannia cf. coronata Gr-Ori-00579. The sequence goes on along the minus strand of JAQIXA010002301.1, from coordinate 1,860 downwards.
ACTGCTGTGAAATGACCTGTGGCTATTTACTATCTTTTTAATTTTAGGTAGGTACATACATATCTGTAATTCATAAGTGTGTATACTTATATGTAGTAAATAAATGTTTGCTTCCATCATAAAAGCTAGCTTTTAACTTCAAGTTTTAAAGGAAAAATTATTGTCTAAAATGTCTAAATATCAAGACAACCAAGACATGAATGGACAAATTAAAGTTATTAAATTAATGTATTCAGGATTCCCGATGTGAAAGAAAATACAGAGACTTTTCTCTTTAAAAGTATTTTACAAAAATATAAAGTTTATCTCAAAAATCGGACCAATTGATCGTACTAAAAAGTATAAGATTCGAGTCCAAGTCCAAATTAACAAAATCTTGGAGTAGGTTATGTAGTTAGGCATAGTAGGTTTTTAGATTTTTACCAAAAAGATTAGAAAACATTAAACAATCTGAAAAATTGTATCATTGGATTCTACACTATTACAGTACTAGGTACTTTAGTTAATAGAGTATCTACATGGGCTTGCAGCCTAATTTTGACCATTTTTTCAATGAGTTCTTTCTGTGTGTCCAAGCTTATTACAAGTAAATGCCGGTAAATTAGGAAATAATCGTTAATCATACACACATAAGCATTGGTCAAAATAATAGCCCAGTACTCTTATTAACATTTATTTCAACAATGGTACAAGTAAAAATAATAAAATACTTATTCTTACAGACAGATACACAAAAACAATGGATTCAATTCAATTTTAATTTAATAATAATTAAACCAGTAGTTGGTACTTGCACATTAATAAATAAGTATCGTATCAAAAGTGCAATCTTAAATAATTGTTACTTACCTTATACTACTACCCCTATACCTACAACTACTTATTGTTAGTAGGTATATCAGTATTACATATTGCTTTAGGCTTATAATTGAATCTGTAATATTCAACTGTTTGTTTAAATCAAATCAAATTAAATTTGTAATTAAGTGTAACTGTAAAAATTTGCATAAACTTTCTACTTCTTGGCTTCTGCACATTATTATATTTTTAATGCTCCCTATACTGAACAATTAATTTTTAAATTAAAAATAATCAAAAAATTTTAATTAAAAATTATGCCAACAATTACACACAAATAATAAATTAGTAGTAAAAATTAGGCAGTAGGTTATACAGCAGTCGTAATAAAATATTTCCGGCATTTTTGTCTCATGATCCAAATTTCCTCAGATTTCAGCTACATTACATAAAATAAATGCAATTAAGCACAATGGAGCATTTAAATCCTCAATTTACTTCCTAATGTCATCAAATATGTAAGGATTGTTTGATAATGTCTATTATTGACTAACTATATATTGTGATTTGGTTTAGAATTAAGTATTCTGTATTGTTATGATATGCATAATGTACAACTTAAATTTAAATTGCAAATACTAATCCTAATCCTAATAGGTAAATGCAAAAATGCCAAGAGCAACTTGAAAAATCTTAACTTTGAGATTTGAGACTCGAAATTATTGTTGACTTTACAATAATACCAAGGCCTTTCACTTTTTACTATTTAAATCGAGATTTTATTTCAATTATTGGAGTTATGCAGCACTCTGTATAAGGAAAATATACCTATTTGTCGCTGAGTGGAAAAAAGTCAATACAGACCTTGAATATTATAAATTTTCTTATTAGTCCTAAAACTATGTTCTATAGCCTTGTTAAAACGATAAAAATATTTTTGGAAAATAGATAATTTAGTACAATAGAAACCTTCATAATTTTGGAAGTCCATAGGCAATATGTACGTAATGAAATTGATATTTATGAAAAAGATACATACGACATACTCATACGGCGTATCTT
>JAQIXA010002300.1:0-18614 GCA_034699045.1 Nanhermannia cf. coronata Gr-Ori-00579 | reverse complement strand
TATAATATTAATAATTCATACATCATTCTCAAATTTTTCAAGGACAACTTGAAAAAAGCTCTAATATAGTATATCTAATTTATTACATAATACTGTGTATTCTAATCTAATAGGTACATGATAAAATCATGTGCTCGATCACATTTTATTTTATTATCTTTTCCTATCCCGGATTTGCAATACTTAATAGATAAAACAACGTTAAAGGATTACATTTATCAAAAATAATTTCTCATATAAATAGATCTGATTTTAAATTTGGAATATATTTGAAAAAAAAAATGGAATTCACAACAAGTTCTCAATGGCAAAATCTTGTCAAGCCACATCCAGGCTTGACATAATAATAATATTACCTTAATTAGATAGATTGAGTTTAAACCTTAGTCGAATATTTTCTGACTAGAGCTCAGAATTTCATCGACCATGGGATGGGATCTTTTAATTGGATTGTAAGATTAGTTTAATTTTTTTGTACATATAATATGGAGTACACGTCTAATCAGAAATGATGGCGAAATTTTAAATCTAATACCTATCTTAAGTTTTTCGCCATAAATTTCTAGATTTAACCTTGTATAGTATGAGTAAAGATTATATTAATTATATAATCAATTATATTAATGAAATTCATATAGTCCAGCAAAAAAAATGGTCAAAATAAACTTATCGTTAGCCAAATTTGCTAACAAAATTATGATATACTATACTAACCATAAGATAAAATATGCGTATGTATTCAGTAAATAATTTGATTTTTTGTATTACATATTTGAAACACAGAATTTGAAATTGAACCATAAATAGAATTATATAATGCTATATTTATTATTTTGAAATTTTTATTTTGGTCATTTTATCCAGTTAATTTGGTATATTTGACAATTTTTCCACCCCTATTTTAGCAAAATCGTAAGAAAAATTTACATTTTCCCCATTTTATCCTTTAAATCTCCAATTTCTGTTAGCCATTTTTGACCATTTTTGGCCATTTTAGCTACCCATATTTTAGCTTGCTGTGCAAACCTTGCTTGTAAGTGTAACTGTAACTATTAAATATTTTCGCATTTATAGGTGGAGACAATCTCAGATGAATCATACAATTATGCAAATTACAATAATTTAACTCGAAATATAGCATCAGCTCTCTTTAAAAAGGGCATGAGGCAGGGGGATACCCTTATTTACCTCAATACTGCAATGGTGAAGCAAAAGCTGATACACGATGGTGTTTGGAGATGTAATGGAATCGTCAGATCTTCGTTTCCTGATGATAATGAAGGTTTTACAATATTTAAATAAAATATACCAGCTGTTTACTCCGTATATGAAAAATTTGTGAATTTTTGATGAATGTTGAGATATTTTATATATGTATTAGTCACTTTTTGGCGAAAGTTCGGAAGTGACATTATAAATTTTAATTTTTCCCTTTTTCACATATTCAAAATGCAAAACGTAACTTACAAGAAAATTTCAAAAATTTTCATTTTTTAACTAATTTTTAAAATCTTTTAAATTCATCAAAATCTCTCAAAATTCATCAAAAATTTTCAAATTTTTACCATAATCTAGTTCATATACATTTTGAAAATCCTTAAAGTTTCTCAATTCAGAGGCCATAGATATGCTGGTATTTTTATGTAAATGAATCATGCATTAATGTGTATTAATGTTTTTAATACACATTAATGCATGATTCATTTACATAAAAATACCAGCAGATCTATGGCCCCTGAATTAGTCTTTGAATTTAAATAATGATTTATTTTTTTAGAAACCTTACTCTATCGTGTTAGAGAATCAAAAGCAAAGTTTATTGTTTGTGAGGTTGAATCAGTCGAGTATGTTTTGGCAAGTATAAAGGACCAGATTGATTGGCCAATTGAAGTTATCGTTTATGGACAAGCTGCAGGATGCACTTCAGTCGAGGACTTTTTCCTTGATGATGGGTCAGGTACTCAATTTTTATTTAATTTTTTTAAATACGACCATATATTTTTGATATAACATAATCCCTGCTAAATTTTTGCATATAGTTTAGATTGATTAGGTTAGGTAAAGATTTTTTTAAATTTCGTTCAATTTCATAGATGGATTAAGCTAGGCAAAAATATAGGGATAAATACACCCAAAATAAGAATGAAATTAAACTTAAAATCTATAATTTTTTAGCTTGTCCAGAATTGAAAATTACTGAGGATTCTCCAGCTGCAATTCTTTGCACATCTGGTACAACCGGAAAATCTAAGGGTATTTTATCAAAATAAATATTTTTTTAATAGTTAATAAAGGATCTAATCGGTCTTTGCCTGTTAAACCACGTTAAATGTCAGAGAGCCCTTTATAATCCAAAGATAACCTTTCAAATATTTTTACTATATAGGTGCTGTATTCACTCATAAAATTTTATTGTCGATTGTGAGACAATTTGAGTTGATTCCAATGGAAGATAACAGTTTGATGTGCTTAAAAGCAACTCATGCCTCTGGACTTGTATTCCCAATGGACTTTTTTGTCCAAGGAAAAAAACTTTTGGTCATGAAAAAAACCAATTTGGAAAATATCCTTTTTTCTATCGACAAATATAAGGTACCTATATATATACTAGATACACTAATTAGCAGTGGCAATTAGCCGGCTGAAATTGATATTTACTCCAGGCACTTAGCATAATTTAAAAATTGATTATTTTACAATTATTTTAATAGCCCAAAGCTGTGATGTCATTTCCATTTTATTTCCAAGGAATTGTGAATAATCCAGAAAACTTTACAAAATATGATTTATCAAGCATCGAAGCGTGTATTTGTGGAGGTGTCCGAATTTCCCCAACTTTGATTGAAGATATGAAAAAACTTCCAAATTTTAAAAATTTTATCGTTCTGTACGGCCTCACAGAATGCTTTCCTGTGGCTGCAAATATGGATTATGCAATTCCAGATCATTGTGTTACCCCTCAAGGTATATTAAATACTAGAATTTAATTAACTGTTCTTTAGTTAATTATATAGTGCGAGCAAAGATACCTAGAATTCCCCCATTTTTCTTAATCATAGTTCAAAATTCATTTCAAACGGATTGCAAAAAATATTTTCGGATTCTGTCTTAACCATGTTAAATCTCAAATAAAGACCAAAAAGCCCATTTTAACCAAATTTGGAATTTAGAATTTAGATATATCCTTTGGAATCTTCTACATCGATTATTCCAACAATCCACTTTAATTTTTGATTTATTTTCGTTTTTTAACAATTGGACCCGTTAAAAGGTTAAAATAATACCATAGATAAGGGTTAAATTTGTCGAAATGGCGTACAACAAGATCCTGTATTTCAAATTAGTAAATTAGGTTAAAATCGGTATAATATTTATTAAATTATATTCTGAGCAGACTGAAGAACAAGTGCAAGTAAAGTTTAATGCATAGTAAGTGCTTGCTCTTTGCTCGCACAATTATTACATAAACGTTACACAATAAATTTTATAAATAAAATTAATTTTTCAAAATTAATATCATTTCACACCTTAAAGAAAATTTAAAATTTAGGAGCTCCTATTGGAACTGTAGGAAAAATCTGTCCAAATGTATGGTTAAGAATTCGGGACATCAATTCTGGAAAAATTCTGAATCCTGGAGAAAGAGGCGAAATTTGTGTCAAAGGGCAAACGGTCTTTTCTCACTATATTAATCAACCCGAGGTATAATAAAGGATCTATTAGGCTTTCAGACCTTTACTATGCTAAAAGCCTATTATAACTTATAACCCAAAGATATCCTTTAGCAAATAAAATGAAATTTTCTAATTTTTCAATTTTCTTGATATATATAAATTCTCACATTTTTTCAAATTCTTATTCAAATTTTTTAAAAATTGTTGATTTCTTTTCTAAAAACTCCAGGAAACTCGGGGTACCTTTATTGACCAAGGTACTGAATGGTTGAGAACCGGAGATTTGGGATATGTGGATGAAAATGGATACTTATTCATAATCGATCGACTCAAAGAAGTTTTCAAATGTGTCGGCAATCATGTAAGTTTTAAAAAGACTTTGGTTTAATTTCACAACTCTTTTGGTTGAATTTACCTTTATTTTTGTTCAAATTTTACCTCTAATATAAAATTAAACCAAAACATTTTTAAATCTTAACCATAAATTTTGAGTTAATTCCATATCAAAAAATTCTGGCAAATTCTACCAAAATAGGGTGGAAATTAAACTTAAAAATTTTCAAAATTTAACTTAAAAAATAGATAAATTTAAAACCAAAATTTTTGAATTTTTGAAAGGTTTCTCCAGCTGAAATCGACGCAATTATTTTGGAGCACCCTTCAGTTGGTGATGTTTGTGTTGTGGGGGTGCCTGATCCTGATGGTGACGATTTAATGCCCCGAGCATTTATTACACTGAAGAAGGGATCAAATTCAACCGCAAATGAAATCAAAGAATTTGCACACAGTAAGAGAGTTATAAAAGTCTGGTATATAAATTCCAAATAATTATATTTTAAAAGGTAAATTGGCCAAATATAAACACTTGAGGGGTGGTCTTTATATCGTCGATGAATTGCCGATTGGATTGTCTGGTAAGGTGACCAGACAACTCGTCGCCAAACTTCCAATTCCACCAGGACAATAAAATAAAATATAGATGGTCATCTATAATAGATGTAACACGATTAAGAACTATTTAAATTTTATTTAATTCCATCGTTAAATAAATTATATATATGTACTCGTATATGAGAAAATTATTTTAATTAATTATAATTAACCTATTATTTTTAACTCATGATATTATAGCCCCTCTGTTTAAGATGTTTAAAACTTTTGCCTAAATAGGATAATTAAAATATAAAATTATTAAAAAATGATCTACTACATAAAGGGTTGCTGTTAATATTGAATTTAGGTTATTATGCATAATAACCATTGAATTATAAACTTATCCTGATTAATATGCATAATAAGTAGTTAGTATTCATATTAACCAGTTAGTATAATGTATTCATATTACTAGTTTTTATTTATTATTATAGTACCTATAATTAAATTACTAACAATTAAATATGTATAACTTGTTATATTGCTTTGAAAACTACTTATTTAGGCATTTTCATAATTTTTAACAAATAGTTTGATTCTGAGCTTTTAACTTTAATCTTAAAACAGTGATTTGATCTAAGTATTGTAATACGAGAAATAATAAGAAACTTGAATTATGTTGATGGTAAAACCTTAAGTAAGAATAAATACTTTTTGTCGAAGATTATGGAAATTTCAAATTTTGACAAAATTGCTATGTATTGATCAATAAATGGATAAACAAATACACTTCAGACTTTTTTAGCAAGTCTGTTATTGATTATTGACTATTGAATTGTTAGCATTCATATCATATTAAATTAACTTAATATTAACTAATAACTAGTATACTTAATGAATACTAACTGGTTAATAATCTCTTGTTTCTAATGCATAATCACCTGTTATTGTGGATACTAACCGAAATTCAATATTAACTACAACATATGTGTATACGTTATTACGCAAGTATGTTATTAATAGTTACCATTACTTTTCCTGTTAACATCTTTGCTCATATATTGATCCCGAGCCACAAAACATAGTTTTGAATTTTTATAGCTGATATCTGAAAAATAAACAAAGTATTTAATATAAAATCTATATAAGTACTTACAAGATTGATATTATCATTTACAAAATCCTGCTGAAATAATTAAAAACAAAAGTAATGTTGATCCAATAATAATAGATATCAGCGCCCCGTCGCTAAAATATAAATAATAAATATATCAGTTAAACACACTGAATAGTACATACCTAGTCAGGCTCAGAATTTACCTCAAATTTCTTGAATCAGACGGAATTGTACTTGTATCAAAAAGCCGAGTTGTAAGAGAATCATCTATTATATTGTTTTTTAAACATAATTTAAATAAATCCTGACAGTATTTTAAATTCTTTTACAATATATATGTTGTAATTAGTATTAGAATTCAGTAAATGTGTAAAATCCCAAGTTATCATTTTTTACAAAATTGAGTTTAAAGGCAAAATCTAAGTCTGTATAGGTACGAAATCGTGAATCAGGGACTTTTATCAAAAGGTTAACATACCAATATATTTTAGTCTAACATTGAAGTTCAGACGGAATCTTATTTACAACACGCAGGGACTCACAAAATTCGCCTGAATGGCGAAATTTTTATAACCTGTAACTTAGGCTTATGGCAGGCTTTGTTTTTTAAACAAAATTTGAAAAAAATGTCCAAAAAATAGCTTTTTAGAATAGGGACCTCAAAAATTAAGAAAAAGTTATTTATTGTTATAACTTAAAGCTACAAAAATAAAATTATAGGCAAACAAGCAATTCGCCCGAAGGGTGAATTTTTTTAACCGATACTAAAAATCCAGAAAATTTCATAATTTCTGTCAATCGATTAATTATATGCAGATAAAATCATTAAAAAATTTTTGAAAAAAACAATTTTTATCTAGTATATAGTCGTAAAATTTTACGTAGGCAGCTGTTTACCCCTAAAGCCGCCCCTGAAAATGCGATATCTAATACTAATTACAATATATATACATGTATTGATAAATTTACTGGGAATATCAAACCTTGATAGGGTTTATAAAATAAACCAATCCTCTCTAAAATGAAACTCAAACGATTTGAATAATTTGGGTCCGAAAGAATGCTAAAAATTACAAAAATAAAAACCTATATAGTGGTAGCAGTCAATTACTGTTCCAATGATAATATTTTAGGATATCCTTTACAAAAGGTCTTAAATTTTTATATTGAGTTATATATTATTGTATCGTTTTAATTTTGTCCAACATCAAACCTGTATTTATCACAAAATATTTAATTCCAAAAAAGATATCTCTCTAATAAATAAATCTATCTAACATTTTATTTTTAAACTATCAAGATCTCCTTTTGGAATTAAGTATTTTGCATTAAATATATGGTTGAAGTTGGACAAATTAAAATAATATATTTTTGCTATCCCCTCTTTGATCTTAACCCTCGATATATAACTTTATAAAACTATTACTTATATAAGATGTTTGAGTTAAGTGGTTCAATATTGGCAGTAATAAAATGAGTTTGTACTAAAACTTCCCCTAAATTCAAATAAATCCTGTCGATTGTACATCTCACAACGTGTTGCAAAATTTGTGTAAAAAAATCTGTAAGGTTTTCTTCTAACTATGAAAAATAAAAATAGAAAAATGAATTATATTATAACTATAATTGATTAAAATCACGTACCATAACTTTCTTATCATATAAATCCTGTATTGGATTATGAAAACCCAACTCAAATGCATGTTGCCCCTTTATAACAAAATATATTCGACAATTTCCCCATGCTTCTAGATTTGCTATACATTAATGAAATTTTTCATAAACATGAGCAATCATTCATATTATATAGTTTTAACTTATAGCTAATAAAAGCTCAATTTATTACCAGTATCAAAAGCTGATATTTTAAACGAGAAATAACCCACAAATCTTGACAGTGGCTCAAAATTTATTGTTATAACTCCTGAATCTGGGTTCAAACCTGCCAAAAAATGTTTTACATATTGTTAAATAAATTATTTTTGAAGTAAATTACTTATTGGATTTTCAATATCAACTAAAGATGGATCTGAGAATCCTATATCTGATGAAATTTCATATTTGAGAAAATCTCCAAAGTTTTCTTCAACATCCAATGCTAAAATTTGTTTAATTGGTGAGTTTTGAAAATGATAATCAGTTAATATCCCGCCAAAAAGAAGACCATTAAATAATTGATTGGGCGGGAAATAAGGGGAAGTGTCAATCACATCTTGGACTGTTATATTGATAAATAAAAATTGAAATTTTTGTGGATCTGGGATTGGACGAGGCGGATTTCGGATATTTGACACGAAAATGACGATTTGTAGAAAACCTGCGTCTTCTCTGTCTAAATTCTGAGATGTTGTTAAGATCTGGGAGCCTTCTTGTTCCGTCTCTTTTAGCTCAAAAAAAGTCCAATTCGCCTCTAAATTCAAAAATTCAAAAACAGAGTATCTGCTACAGATTATCATTATCTTCAGATAATTTTCAATCATATTATAATTTTTTCCTTTTGTTTACCTTTCAGAATATGGTAAAAAATATTTTCTTCCAGGTCTCCATCTGTATATCTAGCAAGCGGAAGATTGAACTCATTTTCAAGATTTGAGCTATTCTCTTAAAAAATAATTAGGTAGCATAAATTGTTTAGAAAACTCCTAAGAAAATAATTCTTAAGAAATTCTTAAGAAATTTTAATAATATATATAATTTTACCAATAAAATTCACATTTATAACATTAGAAGTTAGGTTAAAATATGGATCCATGTTCTCAATTATCTCTAGAAATATTTGAGGAGAAGTTGACTCAACTGGAGGCAAACCTCCGTCTTTTGCAACTATCACTAGCTATATAAAATAATTATGAAATATCATCTTTTATATTGATTAATTAATTAAATTAAATAAAAATTAATAAAATTTTATTAATATTATAAATAATATATTAGGTTAGTTAATTATTAAATAAAACTGAAATAAATAAAACTGAGGATTGTGATAGATATTTGTAACCTACTTTAAAAATATGCCCAATTAAGTTCTGAACCGATTTAATAAGAAAGAATCTTCCTTCTATATTCGAATCCAATTCTGGTTCGAGTTCAAAATATTCATTAACATTATCTGAAATTTTTTTACACATTTAAGCCAGAAGAAAAGTCATACAATTAATTATTACCATCGTCACCAATGTCGAATAAAACTAAATTTATTTGCCCATTATCTTCGCCTCCATCAGGATCATGAACACTAATTAATGGGATCAAATCCCCATAACGATCTGCTAGAGGGCTCCCAATTTCATGGTTCTGTAAGATTTCATAAATATTATTTATAAAAAGAATTATTGCATTAATAAATATTTAAAAAATGTTTATAATTATAATGTATTTAATATAGTATAAAGCATTATAAAAAATTATACCCTAATAACATGGTCATGCATTAAATGTATGTTGCCCTTATGTCCATTAAGGTTTAGGTACGGTCAAATAACCTTAAAATTAAAGGGACTTTACAGTTTCTGTCATTATATAGGGAGTATACAGTCATACAGTATACTGCGGTTTCTTTACAGAATTTCAATTTATTTGATGAGCACCCTATCGGAGAAAATGTTTCAGTAAAACTGTAACTTGTTATAAATAATGCAAATTAGCAGCGCAGTTCCCTCAAATAGACTTCATCGCACGGTTTGATGACACTATCGGCTGTTAGTCTTTACATGATATCTGTAAAGTGGATGTACTTAAAATGCAGTGAATGTTATTAGGGTATATACATAATGCTCACATTTCTAATATGAAAAGAAACAGATTCACTTGGATAATGAAAAATTGGTGCCATGTTTGGAACACTCTTTAAAATATTTATGTGGTATATTTTTGTTGTATTTAATTGTAATTCCGCCTCGTCTGGTGTATCATAAGCCTAGAAAAATGTATAATAAATAAATATAAATCATTTTAAGGGTAACGTGTCCAACTAACTTGCCCCAATTTTTCCTTATGTAAGACATTTTTCATTTTGTTATAAAACGTTTATAGTAGGTTCAAAACTGTTTTAATTAACAAATTTCAATAAATTTTTATTTCTGTTATTTTTCGACAAGCTTATAGGTGCTATAACTATTAACCTACTTTGCTTAACATTCTGTCTTCATAAAAAAATTGGAGCAAATTTTCAAAAAAATATGCCTTATGAAAATCAGTTTTTATTCAATTTTTACCGTAAGAGTTAATTCAAAGTGGCAATGTTTTCCCATGAAAATCTCCATTGCTTTAATGGCGACTTTTATTGAATTCACACCCCTTTCTTCTATATCTATGTCAAAGAGATAACTGGGATCTTGACTAATGGTCACATCACAGTGAGTCATTTCAACTTTTTCAATATAAACTTGAATATACGAATTGCCAGTTGATTCCTCGTCACCGTCAATTATGTCAATTTTCTCTTCAAATATGTAACCTTCATTAATAAATTTTTCTTCAACTTCAATCAGGGGGTTTTCATATGAAGATTCAGTTACGAAAAAAGGCTGAAAATAATTTTTTAAATTATATACTATAGGTGTAATTCTCTCAAACCCTGACCTACAACTATTTGACTCATTTTGGTCACAAAAAATAGTGATTGGTAATTCCCGGGAGTAATAATATATAACATCCCCAGTGGGAAGTACTGGGAAGTATTATTTTTTTCAAAAACTACATCAAAATTTGTTCAAAAAATATCATTTTATTGAAAAAATCATATTTTATTGAATAAAGAATATAAAAATGTAATTTGTATATACCTATTATGAAAAAAAGATAGGATTAAATTTTTTTTAAATTGGTCAAATATAATACTTTCCAACTCTAACTAACCTAAGTACCACCCGACCACATATGTCAATAATTTAAAAAATTGCAATGCACAACCTTAACTTAATCACAATCAAAAATTTTTTTAAATGCAATTTTCTTTCAAAATATCGATAAATATTTTCAAAAACCTCTTTAAAAAATTTTTATTCCGATTTTGATATCCCCTCTCAACTTTTACTTACGGCGACATCATTTACATCCAAAATGTCTATCAATATAATAATGTCATCCCAATTTGAATCAAATGTGGAATCAGTTCTATAATTGTCAATGGCTCTTAATGTAAGTGAATGATTATTCTTTTCTTCCCTGTCAATAATACCTCCTTCAGCAGACCATAATTCACCTTTAATACAAAGGAAAAAAATAAAAAAGGTTTTAAGGTTTTAAAAATAAAACCTTCACCTCATAAATAAGTGTTTAATAAGCTATGTATATCAAAAGCATAATATTAAGAAAAATGGATCTAAAGCCACCCTCAGATAAAAGCTTGACTCAATAAGATTATATGGGTCCAAAACATAAAGCATAAAAAGCATAATTAAAGAAAAAAAGAGTAAAATCTTCGACATCTCGTAAGATTGTAAATAATTAAAAGTTGGAAATTTTTCGTTTTAAAATTGATCCAAAATATATTCCATTATAAAATTATTTTAATTTATTAAAAATTTCTTGGCTGATAAAGTCAGCTTTGCTTATAACTATGACTATAAAGAAATATCATAACTTTGCCTAATCAAAAAACAGCAAAAAATTGTACAATATTTCGGTTTTTTGAAATAACTCATTTGTATAAAATATGTAAAAAATTGTGATCATCATAGCTGGGTCTCAAAAAATTAGCAAAAAATGAGATATTTGGCATAAATTTACTCGTAGTATATTTGTATATAGAAATTCGCGCTATTTCGAAATTCTACCATGGTTTTCTCGAAAACCACTGAAGATTTCTAAAATATTTTGATCTATTTTGATAATGTCCAAAAAGTTAGTAAAGAAATGAGATATTTTTATTTCTTCTACATATCCTTCAAGAGCCCTCGGGGAACTAGGACGTTCAGCCTTTATAATATTTTATTTGCAAAATTATTTATAATATTCAACAAAATATTCAACAATATGCAATTCTTCGATCAGTAATAAAAATTATTCATCAATCTCATAATGAGATTCTCATTCATCATTTTGAATATTTTGACTTGTTGAATTTTAAGATGAATGAGTAGAAGCTAAGACATGCTCTTTACATAAATAAATCCGTTCATCTATTTTAAAATATACATTTAAAATATTACATTACGGCGACTATTGTTGAAAATTTAAGAATTTACAACTTCTCTCCAATGTAATCTCAGATTTAGCTAGTCAGTTAACATGATAGTGATTAGGTTAAAGGAACTTTTAACATAGAATATTTTGAAAAAAGGCCGTAACAGCATAAAAAGTATAATTTAGTAATATTTCTAAATATTTTGACAAATGAAATTTTCTGTGTAAAAAAACACAAATTGGTTTAAAAAATTAGCTATAAAATTAGCTTTGGTAATTTTTATTTGAAATTTTTAGTTTTTGACCAAAAAGTTAATGGAATAGTTTTTAAAGGTTAATAAACCATTTTGGCTTTTAAATTAAGTTTTGTACAAAAAGCATATGCAAAAAGCAATGATTTAAAAAAAAATAAAAAATAAATTTAAATATAAATTTAAGCTATAAAAACATTTGAAAAAATAAAAGCAAAGGATTTAAAAGGTTTTGCATATTTTAATAATCAGATTTTTAAGTAAGCTTGTAAAGAGTTTTATAAAGAAAATCTGATTGATCAAAGAATTTTGTATTCTCTTTAAGAATCTACCTATAATGAGTGCACCCAAGCTGTTTATAATCTTATTTACCAATGTAACTAGCTTCTGAGGTGTTTTATTTCTAATTGTATTTCATATTATTGCAAAAGCTTGCTTATAATAGATAAGATCACTAGAAAATATTTCATGAACGTACGAACCGTTAGTTAAATTTATTGTAAATAGGGTGATATTTTCATTTTCAAATATGTAGCTGACTTCATTATATTTATCTAGATATAACATATTTATTATTATGTGTTTTAAATATTAAAAATTCTTTTAAATAAAAATTACCATTTCCTGAAGGTTTATCACTATCACTAGCAGTACAGGTAGCAACAACCATTGTATCATATGTGTTTTCTTTAATTTCATATTTAATTGGACAATTATCCCGATCCCAAACTGGTAAATTGTCATTCACATTTATCTATGAATATGAAATATAAAATATTCTTAAAAACAAAAACAAACCAACAACGATATTTTTAAAATAGGGATAAGATAACGGTAAGAATTGTGCCCTTAAATTTTGAAACTTAATTCAGATATCTCATAATATATAGTAATATATAATATGATATGAGTAAAATTATAATTATTTTACTAGAAAATCAAATTTGAATTTGCTGGATGAAATTTTTTTTAAATAAGTGGAAGACCCGAGCAACATAAATATCTTCAATTTATCCCTTTTCAATTCAGGTATATTCAACCCATTTTTCAGTATAATTTCAGGATGTCAAAATTTGGAGCATAATGGAATATCCTGAAATTTTTATCCTGTAGATATCCTAATTCCTTGTTTTATATATATTTAGGACTTGGTGGTTATCCTGTATATTCATTTTCAGGATATCCCACATTTGGAAATTTATAGTATTGTCACACATGTCAATTCCAATTTCTATTTCACTGCGATTTTTAAGTTTTTTTCGAAAGCAATTGCGATTTATTGAAAGTCAAAATTGTGGATTTTGACAGCATTTTTTTAATTTCTAGCTTTTAAAAAGTACTATTTTATATTGTCATGATTTTAAACTTGTAATTTGTAAATATTTATATATAGGGTATTAAGAAAAAAAATTGCAATTAAATTTTAAAAAATTATTGTAATTGCGATTTTTTTCGATTGCGATTCCAATATTTTAAAATTATTGACATGTGCGTGTGAGTATTATTTGCTAACAGTATATATAGTATTCCGTTTTTAAAATAACTGGTTTTTCGATTTCGGGGCAATCTGGACTATACAAAATATACAAATACAATATAGTGCCATGGTGCCAAGTCAAAAAGTCAGTTATTTTAAAAACGGAATACTATACGAGTATGAATTCGATATTAATTTTCCAATTGAGATTATTATTATTAGCTATTAAAGCTAATAAAGTTATTAAAGCCTAGTACATACCGAAATATTTTTTAAGGTTTTAAACTACAATGCCGAAGGTTAATATCCATGTTATGGGACTTTCATTGAGGTATATGCCAAATACCAATTTGGATGGATTATAGATTATGGTAAGCTTTATCGTTACCCCCTATTAAAATTAAAATGAATGATTTATTGGTATTTTTGGGAGAGCGAAGCGAGCCCTTGCTATTTAACTTTGCTTGCACATTGTACGCGTCTATCTGTCTTTTTGTCTCTCTGTCTGTTTGCCCAGAGTATAACTCGAGAATTACTGGACCGATTTTAATCAAACTTGGCAAGAGGATCCCGGGTCATGATAGGGTCATGATTCTCGTTGTGCCATTATGACATTTCGACAAAAAACACAGGTGGCCCTCATGCGGGGTTGAGGATTAAGGCCTGAACCACAAAAAAAAATATTTTTTTAAGAAAAAGTTCCTCGTGGCTTGAAATCTAAAAATATATTGTCCGAGCGGTCCCCCGAAACCGCTAAAATAAATTTATTTTACAAAAATTTTCCCAAAGGTCTGAAATGCGAGTCTTTTGGGAACCGCATGGTGGCATTGCTAGCCCAATTTATAATCAACTGCTAAAGAGCTGTTGAATAAATCCTAGTAATAATAATTTTAATAATAATTTTATTATTTATTTAAAAAGTGACCAATAGTGAGCTCACTTTCTTTCTAAAATTTGGCCAAATATATACCATGTGTCTCAATTGGTTATAGTTCTGGAGAGAAAATATCCCCAAAATAGGCTTTGGTTTTTGACATTATATCTCTCCGTTAAGGGTACAATAATCATTGTTTACAATGTGAAGATTTCCTGTTAAGGATGAGGCATCTCCTGTACCATGTCCAATTGTAAATGGCAACATGTTTAGATCCTCTGGACCATCAAAATCTGTCACATTTTTCACAATGAAATACCATTTAGTCCCATTCTGGTAAGTGTCTATATAGTTCCAAATAGGATGAATATCAGCGAACCCCTTTTCCACATCTATTGAGTCTAAAGTTAGAATGGTAATGTTAAACAGTGATCAATTACGTATTGAGCTCAATCCATACAATCATATCAAAATTACTTATATATTTCTCATACAGATTTTAATCTAATTTCATCCAAAAAACAATATTTCACAAAAAAATTATAAAATTAAAAAGACATTCTTTGCACAGATAAATTTTTTTAATTCATATATCCTACTCATTTTACAGATTCAAAATAATTTAAGGTGGGCATTATAAAATTTTGACATTTACGATAACATGGTGTCGGAGGACTCCAAATATATTGAAAGATTGAAGGGGTTATAAATTTCAAATCTTGGATTATAAAGAAAATTACTAAATAAATATTACTTTTTTTCAAAATAAGGTCTCTAACTATTTTTAAATTTAAATTTAATGTATTTGTAGCCTTTCACGAATTAGCTATTTAAAAATGTTAAGGATATGAAAAGATATGAATATAACATAGTTTTCACAGTAAATTATTTGATTTACGGCAATAGTGGCCAACTCACAGAATGGCCCATTCAAAGAATGGTCCAGTTTAAAAAAATTTCAAAATATTGACACTGAAAATTCGTTATTTTGATTTACTAATTCGAATTATATCTGATAAAATAACAGTGCTAACTAAAATTGTTAAAAACTTAAATTCTGAATACATTTTATGTTTTTGATAATCATTTTTTAAAAGAAAATTTAAAATATCTCAAGTTAAGAGCTAAGGCCACAAGTAAAAATTACTGATTCTGAGTACTTCAGTCTTGAGCATGTAAAAATGGTACAAAAAATTCTATCTGACTTACAAAATTTACATGCTCAAAACTCAAGTGCTTAATCTTTTGAAAATTATTGCCTTAACTTGAGAAATTTCGAATTTTCTATTATAAAATGATTATCTTATACTTTAAACATAAAATGTTCTAAAAAGTACTTACAATCGCTAACAGAAATTTCTACAATTTTTGTATTGATAGAAATTTCTTCAGTCATATTTATAATGTAACTCCCTCCATTGAATTCCAAAGTTACATTTTCATGATCCAAGCTTATCAATCCAGGATTATTGAAATAACCTATTCGTAAAAAAGATCATTTATAAACTTATTATGTATTTAACTTGAGTCGAATCCCTTTATATATGGAACCAACTAATTGAGATAGTACATAATATGGCTTTGAGTTTGAGGATATGAAAAATCAACTCAATGAATCATTTTTAAGAGCCCGCTCAAATTTATTCAATAAAAAATAAAGAATTGAGTAACAACGTTTTTATTATTATAAAGAAATATATTTTGAATTACCTGCGACGTTTTTTAAACTCCATAAAATGGATAAAAATATATAATATGTTAATTTAAGACCCATATTTAACACACCCTTATTAATAATTGAAATATTTTTGCACTGATTGATTTTTCAATTTAAAAAATCTAAAAATAATCTAATCAGTATGATCCCATTGGGAGGGTACATACTGATTAAGTATTTTATTGGATAAAAGTTATCATGTAAGTAAATTTTAAAACTATCCTTTTAACATTGTGTATTTCAATATAGCTTTAATTTCCTCATAATTGATAATTAAAACATAGGTATTCATATTTATATACAATTTTTTTATAAAACTTAGCTCAGATACAATGAATTGTATTAATTATGCAACTACTCCATAAGCGTGAGTATCAAATCAAAACCGTGCTGTCGTGTTTCCTATGTTCATATGGGCTTAATACTGAAGGTTTCATTGTTTATTCTATTTATTGTCCTTACCCTCAGAATAGCGATTGCTGTCAATTCAGAAAAATGCCCAAGGTGACAATATGAACACTAGCGAGATGATTTTAAAAACGGTAGTCATTTTTTAAATGAAAGTAAATAATTAAAAAATTTAATGATTAATTATAATTTTATGATTGACGCAAGTGTGGCTGATTTGTATAATTCTCTAAGTTTGTATCAAAGTGTACTTTATTCTAGTCAATAATTCGGAGACCCAAACTAATCTCTATGATTGATTATATGGTATGTAATAGTTGAATAACCGGGGTTTAGGACTGGATCCGGATGGTTCGTTTGTGAGATATAATAGAAAATTATTATCAAGTTATGAAATTTATATGGTAGATATATGAAAGTAGGGGATAAGTAATACTGATACATGTATACGATAGGGTATATCCAATTTATCTTTTGGGCAAATAGAAAAGGTTATAGATTTATCATTTCTTATACAATGTTTTATCAATGCAATGGTATGTATATTATTTTATTGCAACATTCACAAAATTATATAATTAATTTTTGATTTTTGATTTTTACAATATTATTAATCAATGTAATGCATATTATTATTTTATTAGTCAACATAAAGCTACAAATAGGATGTAATTCACCTAGCTTATTATTGCATCGAATCCGCCACAAGCTAATATAATATTTTCATTAAAAAAAATTTAATATATACGTGTGGTTAATATAGTAGGGTACAGAATATAATTTACCTGCTACATGTTGATATATATCATCATAGAGTCTAAGAGTTATTAATCCTTCTTTCTATAACAATATTTGTTTTTTTTTAAAATAAATAATGTCCATTATTCAGCAATGGAATTGACAGTGATTAATATATATATTTTTTAAAGGAGAGCACATTACTACTGGAATTAGACTAAAAATCATAGCCTTATAGAAGTTCTAACCCGGACTTAAGATACTTGTGTGTGGGTATAATTGTCAACTTAAGTCATAATTCCTTCTAAATTACGAGGTACATACACAACCATATCAAAGTATAAATACAAAATAATTTGATCCCGATTATTGCGTGTTAAAAAATCCGTAAAAATTCAGTTTAAAATTTTTAGACATTATTTTTTGTGTGACGTTTTCTTTTTAAGGTAAATTTAAGAGTTTAGAATTCAAATGAAACAAAGTTCACTGAATGACCGCTTATAACTTATAACTCGTTGTAACTATACATTATCCAAAATTCAAAATGTTCAAAATATTTTATATAATTATTTATTTATCAATGGCATTGTACTGATTTTGCTATGATATAGGACAATCGCAATTGCAGTGTCTATATCGCAATTGGATTCTAGACAAACGAAATTAAGAAGTGTGACCTAACATTATATAGCCTAACCCAGGCCTACACAACCCACTAATCAGAACACCCACTTTCCAGAGCCGCCACAGCGGATATGGTTATGTAATGGTCTCGCTTTTAATTCCTTCATACTTAAGATTAGTTCAAAATTTATAAAATCAAAATAAATATTTTGGCTATATAATTTTGGATAATCATGTTTATTTCCCCCACTAAACTAATAATATTCAATTAGTATTACCTACACACTTCGAACAATTTATCAAATAAATAGGTAAGGAAATGATTCTTAGATTACAACTTGTAATCTAAGAATAAAAAACAAAAATCAAAAACTTTAGAACTAAAAAATTTCAATATTTTTGATATTAGTTAGGAAATAATATTAAAACATTTGCTCTTTTTTGAAAAAAATTAATAAATGTCAATTAATTAGGCAACTTACATCTGGAAAATCAACAAGGTCAAAAGGATATGAAATTTGGTAGATTTCTCCTGCATGGACCTCCCCAGGTGCTTGTAAGTCAAATATAGGATAGATTATATTATCAACACGTATGTCCGCTTGTAACCGCAAGGCATTTGTTGAAAATGCTAAATAAAATTTGTAAAAATATTGAAATAACAATATTACTAGGTGGCAACTAATTTTTCGCGTGTTATAAATTAGGGGAGAAAAATACTTTTTTTCAATATGT
>JAQIXA010002299.1:0-18621 GCA_034699045.1 Nanhermannia cf. coronata Gr-Ori-00579 | reverse complement strand
TATGTTATAATGAGTTAAAATATATATACCAACTTAATTTTGTTAACGTTTAAAAATTATATAATTTTTGTGTTTTAGTAATGTATTGTGTCGTAAGGCAAGTCTTGTTCTAAGATCAATCCGAATTTTGAATAAACTAAAATTCTTTCCCCCTGCCTCTTCTATTATATTCATTTATTATATTCATTCTACTTCTCTTCAGAGCAGAGTAGAGTAGAGTGTGGAAAATACCATGCCTGCGAATGCCAGACTGATTCTGAGTGGCATGTCTGGCTGTGCAAGACTTGCGAAAGATTATTATCTACCTGCGCAGCCAGACATGCCACTCAGTCCGTTCGCAGCCATGGTATTTTCCCCACTCAGGATCAGCTCTAGAAGAGGCAGTAGTAGATACATTTTACAGTTTATGCAATTATTCGAATTTTGATTAAAGTTCAGGTACAATACAATAATTAAGAGTAAAAAAGATAAGATTACTTTTTATTACATTATACCTGACCTTTAATCAAAATTCGGATACTTGCATAAAATGTAAAATGTGTCTACGAATATAATAAAAAAAAGTTTCAAGTCTCTACTTGGAGTACTTATTTAAGTACCTACTTATTTAGAGATTTCTTCGGTCTAATTCTAATAAGTTCACCCAAAAACAAAAAGGCCATTTGATTGCATGGGACGTCCATTTTACTAGTATGTATAATAAAAAGTATTTAGATGGCAAAAGGCAAAGGGCAAGGCAAAGCTAAGGTAAGGTCCTTAAAATTAAAATTCAAAAATTACAAAAAAAAACAAATAGAATAGAATACGAAACGAACTTCTTTTTACTTTTAATTTTATTAATGATTTTATTTTTATAATTCAGTTCAGTTCTGAAAAACCAAAAATTGCTTTCACTTCATGCAATTACTCTTAAAATTGTGACCAAATTTTCAATGCTGTAATAGACCTTCCTTAAGATATTATAGTAAGTAAGGAACATAATTTTTGATTTTAATTCGATTCAATTGTCATATCATTTTGTAAAATTGTATTGTAATTAATTTGTATTTTACAATCTATAATTTTATAATTTTGTAATTTTTAGGTAACCATTGAGAATTGAGAGCAGCTCATTAAAATCATGAACATGAATCCAGTACTGAATCACCAACAAACGACGATGACATCTTCTTATGGAAATTCTGGATCTGGATCTGGACCATCAGGTATTGGCTTACATTACGGTTTAAGGTTTACGTCTTGAAATTAAAATTAGCTTACCCTACTAAAATTAGATTGTTTTTTTAATAAAACTAAGTAAAGTAATCTAATCCTAAGTTGTATTCCAATTAAATCTATAATGTTTTAAAGGTCTGTTTTGCTAATCTAGGTGATGGTGGTGGGATTGGAAATAGAAATCGTGATGGACATGGTGGTAATAGTGATGGAAGCCCAATGCCAGTAAGTAAATTCGAATTCTTATTAAAACAAGTATTATAATAACTTGATTTATTTATGGTTAGTTTAAAGTTTATATTAATATCCGAATCTGAAATAATTGGAACTTGCGTTCTTAATTTACTAAAGAATCACTAATTAAAGAATGAATGTAAATTGTAATGTAATAATTAGAGTCAATGAGAATGAGGAGTGAGGACAGAGAATGAAGACTCATTTGGTCATGGTCAAATTCATTTAAAATAAACTTGATTGGCTCAAGTGAGGGTTCAAAGTTCAATGTGCAGCTGTTGTGCATTATGTAAATTATTTATATAAAG
Organism: Nanhermannia cf. coronata Gr-Ori-00579; assembly: GCA_034699045.1. Classification (NCBI taxonomy): domain Eukaryota; kingdom Metazoa; phylum Arthropoda; class Arachnida; order Sarcoptiformes; family Nanhermanniidae; genus Nanhermannia; species Nanhermannia cf. coronata Gr-Ori-00579. The sequence continues at coordinate 16,864 of JAQIXA010002299.1, read as the reverse complement.
TATGTACCTATATAGGTATGTATAGGTACGTAATACGTGGTGCTTAAGTGAGGTTAGCTTAGGATAATTGACGAGACGACCTTTATTTGATTATACACCCTTTTTTTGTTTTTGTTTTTTAGATTTTTATTCATGAGAATTTTTGTGGAGGAGGTGGAGGTTTATTAATACCAGAAAAAGGTGACCCTCGAGAGTTTTGGAAAAACTATGCTAGCATTGAAGTCGATGAATACGATATTTTAATTAATAAGAATTATAGTGATAAGAGAAATATAATGACTCAAAATATCGTCAAACTAAAGGCAACACTCAATACAAGTAAGAATAAGAGTTTAATATACTGTACATCAGTACTTTTGTAAATCGAAATGTAGCTAACATAAACACTTCCTTATTATTAATTTTTATATTTTAATAGTAGCTTGCAAAGAAGTTTGGAAACATGAGCCTATCCACTTCATTGATGCTTTAAGTCGAATTTTGATTGATATATTTGAGTTTCTCATTGAGTTTCCTCATTCGTAAGTATAATATACCAACAATTAACAATCAATCATTTAATTAATTAATATAATCAAAATCTTGTAAAGGTGATAATAAGACATCAGATATCAATTCTATTACCTAATTCATTAATTTTTTAGAAACCTGCCCTCTGAATATGAAAGTGATTTGGTTTCAGCTGCTGATGCAATTAATTACTTCTTTGATTGGTGTAAGAATATTTGCGTGGAAAATACACTCTTTCCTGAGTTTGTGAGAATCATTTTTGAATGTATAGCAATCAGTGCTTCAGACGTAAGATTTAAAATTTCAATGACAATATTTATCTGTACTGTACAAATAAACGAGTTCTAATCTAGTCGGGTTTATTTATTATTCAAAATTCAAAATAAGATTGATTGGTATTAATATAATAATTTTTTAAATTTCATTTCCTAGAATTTCTTTGCTTATAAGAGGACTTTATTGGTCAATGAAATTATTATCAAATTTGAAAAAATACATCTGAGAGTGGCACTTTTTAATGCGTGCTTAACGTTTGCAAAGGGATCTTTTGTTACAGTTTACAATATATCTAGAAAAGATCGAGGATTGATTCCATTTTCGGCTACAAACTGCATTTACAGAGCATTTCTTTTATTAGAAATCATTCTAACTGGTATCGACACTGATAATACCGATCCCGATCACTACTATAAGAATAGAAACGACAAATGGATTCAGGTAAAAATATGAAAAAATAGATTAGGTTCATAGGGTACCTATTTATGATTTTTTCATTTAATTCAGCTCTAGTTATTGATAATAATAATGATAATTAACGATTTATTTATCAATTCAACATTAATTTATATGTACCTACTTGTAAAATTTAGTATTTGAGAGCTGAATTCAGAATTAAATGAATTTACCATAATATTATTATTAATTATTACCATAATTATTTATAAGTAGGGTACTTAACTTAGCTATTTATGAATGTCTTTTCTTTTTATATAACATACTTACCTACTGTTTTTATTTTGAATTTTAAAGGAAGAACAGTATCACAGACTTGAAGCTTTCCAAAGATGCATTGAGAAACAAGGTATTTTTTTCAATGTCCTTGAGCAAGTTAAAAGAGTAACAGAGATTGCTAAAGTACGTGTCAAGTATTCAGATTTAAAATAATTTCTCTACATAATATTTATTTTCTCAGCAACAAATTATGAATCCAATTAGAGTACGTATAGCAAACAGTTAAGTCATAAGTTATTAATATTTCGATATAAATTATTTGAAAACAGTTTAAAGTTAGAGAAAATTAATTAATATAGTTATCTAATGCAGAAATATTAATCTAATTAGAATTAAAAAGAGTGTGTTATTTGTTCGATAATTAATTGTTTCTTGTTTATATTTACCATGTAGAATATTTTATATTTTTTCTTTCAAACTATCGAGAATAGTTTGAATTTTTTACATTATTTTTTAATTAATCGTGACCTCAAATTGAATTGAAGAGCTTTTTAAAATAGTATAATAATATTTTAAAAAAGCTTATGGTGGATATTATTTATCTATAGATAAAATATTTATTCTTATATTTTTAAGAACATTTTATAAATTAACTATTAGGTATATGACCTATTTAAACATTTATTAAATTGATAAATTTAAGCGCATTCTTGATCGATTAAAAGAATTAATTTGTCAAGTGAAAAAATGTATTTTGATTTGATTTGATTACGCTTTTAACCTTTCATATTATGCAATATGGTTTTAAAAGGAAGAGTTGACTATTTACTGATGACATTTTTTATTTAAAAATTAAATAAACTTTGAACAAAGGTAATTTACAAGAAGTAAAAGTAAAGAATTATTAAAGTTATAGCATAAATAAATAGTTATTTAAATTTTTTGTTGTTGGAAAACAGCCAATGATTGAACCCTACTATTTACTCCGTAGTAGTAGGGTTTATATAAGTAAAAATTGAAAACTTACTTAGGATTAGGATTAGATATGAATAAAAATAAATTAGAATGAATAAGAATAATATATAATCTGTAGTTTAACGGTTAGAAATGAGCCAGTCTATAGGACATTAGTAGGATATGAGATTTTCTAAATATCCCATTAGATATTAGGTAGGTAGTAGGTAGGTACTTGAATTTAAAAGGTAGTTCATTCCTGTGTAAAGTAAATTTAAAGTATTGTATTTTAAGGTATTTCTGTATTACAATCGGTATAAAATTGAGTATCTATTTCTTTTACCCGGTTTTTGGTAGCAGATTTTGGTAGAAATTTTTAGTAGTTAGCAGTTAGGTAGGTACATATAATACCCGGCTTTTCTCCAATTTTTACTCATTCTTTTGCAAGTACTCATAGTCAGTCCACCAGTTTCTCAAATCTATTCTTAAACATTAAGCAAATTTTTTAATAGATAAATGTATAGTCGTAATCATCATATTCTTCAAGCATTAGACTATCATTATTATATTAATTATTACTACAGATTAATTTCATCAAGTTTCCGTTGTATAAAAAGATTACTTAGGTTCTTGTATTTATAATCTTCTAAACAGTTTTCGAAAACAAAGTAGCAAAAAAATCTTTGTAGGTAGTATTATTCGTATTTGTAATACGAATTTCTAAAAAAAATACTATACGTATTTCTTAGGAGAAAGTTATGGTGAAAGTGATAAATGTTCTTAAACTCATTTTTTGTTCTCTAAAGTAAATATTCATTCTGTATTTGAATAGATATCTCTGTATATATTCAAGTTTCCTTGTGCTGACCTTCAAATCAAAATGTCTTACGATTTGTAAATATAAAGTATTTTTTAAAATCTCTGAATTGAATCAAACAGCATGATAATATGATCTACTTTATACACTACTTACCTAATATAATACAAGATTAGGTATAAAGAGTAAAGAAGTAAAATAGAAACTTGGCACGACAATGGGTAAGTAGTATTTTTATAATCTTGCTTTACCCCTCCTGACTGATGTAAATGTAAAATTACATAAATTAAGTTTATTTATAATTATTTTTATGAACATTTTAAAGTTGGGAATAAATGTCATTTTAAATGAGATTTTAAATTTTTATGGTATTTTTATGATTGTTCATAAAAACTCAAATACAATACCAAGTTCAAGTTCAAGTTTCAAATCCATAAATGTTCAATTTCAATACACATACTCGTATATGTGATTGGTTAGGTACTTAAGTAGGTACTTAAGTATACTTAGGTACTTAGGTACTTATACTTATTAGTATATCATATCAATTCTATAAAATAGTGTTAAAGACCGATTTTAGGATCAATTTTAAAAGGTTACGAGTATAATGCTAAATCTAAACCTTATTTTCAATTGCGAATTGCTAAAAAATTTGGTAGGTACAATCATTTAAAAGCAATTTTAATTATAAATCTAAAAATAAGTTAAGGTAGCTTACCTAGTGCCCCTTGATTTTTAGATTCATTAAATTCTAATTAAATTCTAATTATAATATAAATTTTCTAATTAATTTTTTAGATAACTTTTCTTATATACTATCGTCACCAATTGGAAATGGGCTTGATGATCTTGATAACGATAATGGCACCAATAATATGACGACAAATATTACAAAAAATTCAAGTAAATCATTTGAAATGATGGATGAGATGGACATGGAATATGTCTATTTATTTGATATTCCTCAAGTTCGGATCATTTTCATAATACTCTATACCATTGTCTTTTGCTCTTGTTTTTTTGGTAAGTAGGGTACTCTTTAATCACCAATACCGGCAATACCCTATATCCATACAAGAGTTTTTATTACAAAATTTAGAAATTTTGATAAAAATAGATTTTGTAAACCTTTTCAAGACATAATATCCTTATTTACTGTTAGTATTGAATACATAACATAATAGAGTTCAATAGATTGTTTAAATTCGATTTGAAAATTTCCACACTACATGTCAATGTCAACTTGATTCTTGATATTAAATTACTTTTAGCCCTTTGATCTAATGCTATAATTACCTACTAGTATCTCATAAGTACCCTACTATATATATGTATTTATTTTTCGTCAAATCAAATCAAGTCATTCACAAATGATTATACTCGTAATCGGAAATCGATATTCTCTCATTATAAGGGTTTTATTTCAGTAAGGGTATTCAAATTCAATTCTGATTCTGATATAGATAGATACATAAGTAACATATTACAAAGTAAGTTAGAATTCTATTAACAAGTAGCTACTTATTTACAACTGTCAACTGATAAATTACCTACATTTTAATCTGTATCTGTCTGTACAAGTGTCGTGTCGTGATATATATAGTATCTGCTGGTATCTCAGCAATCTTTCTTATATGAATATCCGATTAGATTATTCAATTTTAAAATATTGTCAATCACAATTTTAATTTTGATCACATACATATACATAACCCTACTATTACATACAGATACAGATATTATGGATTTTATATTTTTGAATACCTACGCCTACATAATAGACTGAATCTGGAGCCATTTATAATTATTACACGGTCATAAAAAATGCTTTAGATCTAAAAATGTTAGGTGAGGATTTGATTTGAAATCAGTATTTGCTATATTTGTTAGTAGAAAATTCGATTACCCTACCCTATATATTTCGATTTCAAAAAGAAAAAACTTGAAATATTTCAATCTCTGACTCTGATATATTCTGAAATACTTTTATAAGCTATAGGCATAGGTTAAAGGGTGCATTGTGCATACTTTTAGTCTAAAAATACGGTAATCCAAAGCTAGAATCTAAAGCTAGAGCTAGATTCTAATTAAATTTGGACATTTACGAGCATCCCATATTTTATTCATCAAATGAGAGTAATTAGTGTTATAACAATGAATGTATATAGGACTATCCAATTACTATACTAATTAAGAGTTATGCACTCTTTTATTAAGAATTAGGGGTCAAATTAGGAGTCAAATTTCTACTATTTACTCGATTATTATACTGTATATATCTATTAGTTTCACTTCATTCATACTATCATTTGATATTCAAATATCCCTGTATAAACAATTCTAACAATTACATACATATATAATGGTACCTTTTAAAACTACGGGTATTACGAGATAGCTGTCTTTTGTAAATTGTAATTTGATACAATGAAAATGAAATGCACGTATTATCAGTAATAAACGGATTTGTTACAAAATCGAAATAATTCTCTAAATTTTAGTTAAACTGTAGGGTACTTTATATTTTATACGTATTTTATTTTACAAAGATAAGCGTGTCAATAGTATTAGAGTCTATAAAGTGTTTGATATTGATATGATAAAGTATCTAGTACTAATTTTGTTCTTGTTTGTCAATGTATAATTGAGTTAAAACCACAAATGTCAAGCTGAGAATGAGTAGTAGTTTAATGTACTTGATATTTGACAGTGTTGACAATTGACTGGTCTACTACACTAAATTACAAAAAGGATTCAAATCCGTATCTCTGATACTTATACGGGTAGTTAGGGCTTACCATTAGTAATTTTGAACTTGATCGACATCTAACTAAATTGCCCTTTTAGAAAATCAAGTACCCTATTGGACATTACTATTACACAATTTTTTTCCCATTGCATTGAAGTAAACGTAGGATCTAATGGACTGTTATAATTCTATTAGATTTATTGAATAATCTGATTCTGATCTGATCTGATCTGATCTGAAATTCTGTACGAAGTAGAAAAAACTAAAAGTTTTTCAAGTTTTTCTAATAAATCGAGAAATGGATCAATTTCATCATTCTTTAAAAAAAACCTTCAATCTAGGTACTTATCAAAATTTAGAAATTTTTTGGCAAAAATATGTATTTGATCTGAATTTTCCTTAAAGGTCCTTAGAGGAACTTTATTGGTAGTTATATGATATGACTAAAGGACCCTTTTACCCAAGATCTTGAAAGAATTTCAAATCGAAAGTCAATATTGAAAAAATTCTGTTTTAGAGACAAATATAGGTTAGATACCTATGTCAAATTTCAAAAGGTTTTTTTGGTGTAAATTGAAAACCTAAAAAACTAGATAGTAAACAAAGTTGACTTGACTAACGACTAGATTGACTAGTTTATAAAAACCAAATGGTAACACCGCTTAAAACTTGAATATAATGCCTATACTGGTATAAAGCAAAGACCCATTTTAAATTTTTCAAAAAATTAGTTCAAAAAACATCTAGGTACGTGTTTTTTGAAATCTCGTATTATAATTATAAATTCTCGTAACATTTGACATAACTCTACTTTTTTAGTACGAGTATCAGTAATTTTATATTTTAGGACTAGATATAGCAAGCAATCAAGCAAACAGTACCCTATAATATTTTGCACTGATACGAGTATAATATTGATTTTAGTGATATTTTTAAAGGAATTTTGAGTTTTATTTTTTCGTACTTAATGTAACAAAAGATCTACAGACATATTATTATTATTATTACGAACTACAGCAATATTTGACCTCTTTAGGCCATTTACAGTACATTTTTTTGTCACAGGACTGTATCTTTAATACTATGTACTACCTTATAATTATATCAGTAATATAATGTAATAATACAGATTTTGAATATTTTATAAATTAGATTTTTAGGCTACTGCTTAATGCCTGTCTAAATATGATTAAGTAGGTGTAGGTATATATGTAAGTAGGGTACTTATTCATTCATAGGGTACGAGTATTTGACAATAGGTATTTGACAAATTCAATTACTCAATTTCCATTTATGTTTGTATGTAAATACTAATACATACCTTCTAATAAAAAGCGATAAAAATGAGAAAAAGTTAAAAATAATTAATTTTTGGCAAATAATTATATATACTAACTCTCGTATAGTACATACTGCTATGTTCGTAATGTCAATAAAAAACACTTTCTAAAGTCTATTAACTCGGACTATTTATTTAGTAAAAATGTATTTAATTTTGATGTTGACAAAAATCTCAAAATTTCGATTAACTTTTTTGTCGATCCTAATTCCAAGTGCCAAGTGCTCTATTTTAAGTAAGGGTCTAGCATAAAAAATAAGGTCAAATCAATTTAATATAAGATTTTCATCAAGTTCTATCAGAATAGTCTTAGAGTTTATATAGTATAGTAGGGTACTAACAGTCTACAGTATATATGTACTAATAGCAATTATTTGAATTAGATATAGAAATGTTGTTTTAGGTATCGTCTTGTAATTGTAATACGCAATTTTTATTTTTTTAGGAAATCTAATGGTCATTCTGGTCGTTTGCCTTCACTGGAAAATGAGATCGATAACCAATTTTTGCTTGGCTAATTTAGCAATTGCAGGTAATTAATATAATTAAGATTTTGATGATTATAAAAATTCAATCTTGGTCTAAAAATTTCCAAAAATATCAAATTTCGCCTCAAATGTATCAAATTACATTTTTGCTTTAATTAAGACTTTAATTAAATAAATTGAATGTGGATCTCGAGAGCTAATATCATTTTTTGTGAATAGATTTCTGCGTCAGCGTTTTCTGTATTTACCAAAATCTTTCAAATTACCTTATACAAAGGTAAGCCAAGTTTCTCAATTACATTTTCGATTTAGATTTAAGGCTTCTTTTAAGGAAATTGAATTTAATTCTTTCTCTGTTCTTTGTTTACATAGTTGGATTCTTGGGAATTTTATGTGCAAAATGTACAGTTTTGTGGATAGGTAAATATCTATATAAATACATACTTAACTAATAAAAGTATTTAAAACTTTTTAAAGATATGTTGATAAGTGATTGGTTTACTATGTTTTCTTTTATATTTATGTAGATTGAGTCATACAGCTTCGATTCTCATATTGGTGGTGATTTGCATTGAAAGATACCTGGCCATTATACACCCGATGCAGTGTAAACAGATGCTGACGTTATCCAGACTACGAGTAAGTGCATACAAAATACAAAATACGAATACAAATATATGAGTTATAAAAGGGGTCATTTGCATATTTCTCTACTTCTCATCTCATAAATAGCAAGAAATACATACATTTACAATAGTATTTCTACAGTAGTAGAGTCAATTTGGTTCGAAATTTTGAAACAGGAATTTTTATATTAGATAAACCTAATATTTTTAAGAAAGTTGGTTATGAAGTTTTGATTATGATATGATCTGAAAATTGAAAATACAGAAAAGAAAGAGTACTTACCTAACATTATACCTACTATAAATTGTTTGAATTCAAGATAGCAATTTAATGTAATACAAAATTGAATAAAATACCTTATTTGTTTACTTGTGTAAAGGCACGACATAATCAAATTAAATTTGAACTTCCTGTTTTTAGAAAATAACCTTGTGATGAAGTATGAAGTATGTTATAAAGTTTTACTGTCAAGTTCAAGTTTAGTGATAAGAATTTTTATTTATAAGGCGATCGAGTGAAGCGAGCTCTTAAAAATATAAATAACTTTGCTTTGCTTGCACTTTCCCCAACTGTTTGTCTTTCTGTTCAGAAGAATTACTCGAAAATTATTAGACAGATTTTAACCAAACTTGACATGAAAAATCCATAGGGTCTAGTTGTGCCATTTCTACAAAAATATCAGGCTTAAGGGGCTACTAATATAAGGGTAATCGATAAAGAATAGCTGCTTATTAGCAGTTGATTAAAGGCGATAAATGTGTTTTTTATGCAAAAATCGCCATTTCTAGACCGAATTCAAGTGTAAAACATTGAGTAATTGTGTTTTACAAATAATTATTGCGCTTAAATATTCGAATTTCCCACGGAAAACACCCTTGCGGAGCTGGGCTCTAATTCTAGTCTCAATTAATTTAACAAAATAGTGTTCATAGGTCGCTCCGCAACCTTGTTTCCTAAATTTTACCAAAATTTTCGGGTTTTTCTATAAAAAAACCAGATTTTTTCTTTTAAAAAAACGCAAATTTCGGGTTGAAGGAGTTATTTAGAGGTCAAAAGGTTAAAGGTGCCTATTCAAAAAAGCGTTTCTGAAAGATATTTTGTTAATTCAGTAATAAATTTTTATGAGGTTTGTTCCTTGAATATTTTAACAGATAAATTACATTAATTTACTTGAATATTTAAAATAACAGTATCTACATTTATTAGATCCTAATGGAGAAAGTTGGAGAAAGTTTCATTTATTGTATCTACATAATTCCAAAAGGACAATGAACTAAAAAGGCTTCCATTCCATCTACCTTTAATTTAATCTCAAAAGTTTCAATAAAATTTCGAAAATTTCCATTTAATTTGGTAAAAACTCAGCATGGTATGTAACTATTACTTTTACCTACTAATCAGTAGTATCTGTAGGTATAGACTTTGTAAAAAAAACTTTTTTGCAAGTACTTTGCACTCAATTTGTTCTTTCATTCAGAATTTCTTTCCACTTGGTAAATTTTATTTTATTTCATTTTATTTTATTGCCCTTTACCCTATTATAATTATAACATACTAGTTTTGTACTTTGTACTTGATAGAGGCGTATTTTTTTATTTCTAGAAATTTTTGTAGTTGTTTTGCATATAAATTCAAATGAACACATTCTCTCAATCTACTATTTATTAGTATTTTTATAGAAATTCGGTTTTGTTGGAAAAGCCTTAATAGTAGTGTAGTATCCTACATTGAATCTTTATTACTTTATAGATAATTAAGAGGTCTACTCGTATACTACTACTAGGATTTATTCAAATGATCTGTGGACCCTTAAAGGGTAAACAGAACCGAAAGGAGGAGGGGTCACTGAATAAATGACACAACTAGGCCCTTAAGAGTCTTCATGCCAAGTCTGGTAGAAATCGGTCCAATAGTTTTTGATTAATCTTCTGGACAGACTTACGATTATATCAAGTGCTTGCTTCGCTCATACAATGAGAATACGGAGTACTATGTATTTCGTGATTTCGGACTATTTCTATGTCTATTTGTTCAATCGAATCATGCTGGGTTTTTCAATGAAGTAGATAGGTAGTACAAAATGCATAAAAAATTACCACTTCTAAAAGAAATCAAAAAGAGGTGTTGTATAGAATTATAATAGTTTTAGCACAAAAAGTGTGAGAGAAAGAGATTGAGGAAATCTTGAATTGAATTATATACCAAATAGAATTACTAAGTACATATAGATGTAGGTACATGAACCATAAACTGATTTGATTTATAGAAAAAAGCTTTACAAAGTACTTTCAAAGTTACAGCAGGAGATTTTTGAAGGGAAACTTCACTTCTTTATCTTCAAAGGATATTTAAATCCTAGCCAGAGTCTAAAAATATCCAGAAAAAATTGAAGAAATTCGTGTTTAGAGACAATCTGGAAAGTTCTAAATTTCACTCAAACTTGTAATTACACTAGTGTAGAACTTTAGAAATACTATTTTTACCAAATCAGCTATATTAAGATCAAAAATTTGCATATCTTGGTACGTAAAAAGTATAGATAAGGGTGATTTAGTAAATTTTTAGGATCTCATTCTCAATTGCCACTTTTTTTATCTCAAAATTTCAAAATTCAAACCTAAAAATTTGAGTATTTTGAGCTCGTAATTGGACAATGTCTCACTAAAGTTAATTTAGTGCCCTGGCCTGAATCTCAATTAGTCGATTTTCTAAAAAAATTTGACGGTTTTGTACTCATTTTTTAGGTGGTTTTAGGTAGGAACTTTGCGAGCTAAAAGTTTTTTTTTTGAAGATTTTTTGATCCTTGCATTTGCATTTGAATTCTAATCTGATCTGATCCTTGAAAATCTGTTGGATTTACGAATTTCAAGACTTCTTTCGAGATGCTTTCACTTTCAAGTGTGATGTAGTGATACTGGTTTAGTGTAAACAAGACACTTTTTTTTAAGGCATTACTTGACTAAATAAGGCATAAGTAATAGGGCCAAGATACTTAAGTCTATAGAGATTCAAGGATCTATCCAGATACATATATTATTTGTGCATCTACTAGGTATGAACATTTTGATCTTTTATATCTGCATCTGGAATTCTGGATGTGATCTTGAATGAATTGAAAATTGAATATCAAAGAAAATTTGTTTTGAAATTTTAATATGAAATTTACTTATTAAATTATTCTTGTCCTTGTATTCGTAATTCATATTTATTTACATCCTAACCCGCAGATAAGTCACCTGTAGATAATAAAATTCAGATTTTTTTCGAAAAAAATGCCTTTGATCTACAAAAAGTTCTCAATTTTTTAGATATTAAATAACCTGGTTTTGAGAATTTACAATTTTTGTTTTTTCTTAAAAACTGCAGCGTAGAAGTTTAAGTAGCTTAGTAGGGTACTCTAAATACAAAAGTATAGCAAAAATGATAAAATTTTATTCTAAATTGATAATATTGATTCTTGTAAAATTCGTTTCATACCAACCTATCTAGATCATAAAAGGTGGAATTTTAAATGTACGAGTAAATTGCATAGGTATTAAAGTATTGAAGTGTTTTTAGATTAGAGGGTTTAATCTCAAATCTCTAGATTTACTAATTTTAAAATAGGATTTTACGAAAAGCAAAATACCTATACGTACATAGGTACTTAAGGGTATTAGGTATTATATGTAAATATTTATAGCAGGACCGATTAAATCTGTACTGGATTTGAATAAGATTTGTGATAATTTTAATCACAAAAGTTTTATATGGTTATTTACCAAGAATCACCAGGATCTTATAGTAATCCATTACATTGAAATCAACTGTTATAATGACGTTTTATAGGTGTGTATGTTTGTTTTATTTAGATACAAATACCACTATTTCTGCTAAAATTTGAGACTGACCTATCAGCAAAGATCGTTAATTTCTTATTTCTTTTGAAAAAATTTACAAAATAATTTGGTCTAGGTCAGTCAATTCTCTCATAGTTGATATGTTGAGAGGTTGATATCAGTGTCATGAACAATTTTTCAACCTAAAGATAATGCACTGCATTAGTACCATTTCAAAGCGAATATAAAAGTGTATTTTATTATTGGGTCAGATGTCACGAGAAAGGGACCGAAAAGTGACCAACCTTTAAAAATTCAATAAAAAGAAAAATATGTAGTTTTCAAGTCTGAGCTAAAGCCTAAACTAAACTTTAAAAAATCTTGGTACAAATTTCTGTGAGTAGCATGGGTTGATCAGCTAGTTTTCAAATAATGTCGAATATTCTTATAGTCAGTTTGCGAATATTCTTATCAAGTTTGAGATTGTACGCATTTCCTTAAGATATTTGCCCATAAAAGTGTAAGTACCCTTACTACCATAGTACATATTATAGTAAATATCAGTAGTAGGGTACTACTTTGCTATAGCAGGTAAAGGGTACAATTTATTTGAATACTTTGAGCTCCTGGGCTTATTTTTACTACCTACCCTTACTATTAGATATTATTATTATGACTTTCTTCAATCGCAATTTCAATAATGCACAAACTTTGAAAACTATAGGTAGAATAGAAGGTAGGTAAAAAAATTTTCTTTTGCTGCAAAATATTACTTTTTTGCCAAAGTGTTGAAAGTGTAATCCATATAGATTGTATGCAATTAATGACACAGCCTTTCTTAATCGCTTTTTTACTCAAAATTTCGAAAAGACTTTGATATAGGTAGGTAAAAGTGTAGAAGGGATTAAAAGGCAATTTCAAGGTATCAAAAACAGAATTGATTATATCTTTGTAAAGCTTAATTTATGACAAAAATTGACATTTTTGATATTTACTGGTACTAAATGCTAATTATCCTTTAGAAATTTTTCTAGATTAATTTTAATTACTTTCATTTTCAAACTTATCCTAAAAATTTTAATTAAAAAAATCTTTTAGAAAGAATCTCGAGTTTCTGTATAAAAGGATAGGTCAAGAGCAAGACTTTATAGATTTACTTATTTGTAAGGTCCTAAATCGATTTTTTTTTCATAAAAATACAAAATATTCGGTTTTTTGTAAAATTTCTGAATACTCGTATGGTACTTACCAGCAGGTATCTAACCTAGAGATCTGGAATTGTCAGGTAGTACTTAGGATTTGTAATATTCAAAACCTTCAAAATCCCAATTTTCTCAGAATGTTATTATTATATGTAGGTATACCTTATCAACTTTCAAAGATATTTCTGGAAAACCTGAAGAACTTGATATTTATCTATCTATCCGTAATGGGCAAAAAGAGATTTTCGGTTTTTTTTTTGGAGTTCTCTCTTAAAAAGAAAATTTTTATACCATAGGATACCCCAAGTCAAGGTCCAGGGGTACAGTAAGGTCTGTTACCTTGTTAGTTATGATTATTGCGAGTATCTGAGAAATTATTGGTCAACTTACTCATCATATTCTGAATATTTAGTCATCAAACTCTTCAAAGTTTCTCTATTGACAAGGTATCTTTTGAATTTGAAATATTTGAAATACCAAGCTTCACATCAAGGTCTGTTACCTTGCTAAATACAGACTACATTTTAGGATTTAGATTTAATTTTCTACTGAATCGTATCATTTACTTTTACGACTGATTATCATGTTCAATTTTGTTATGCCCTCATCCTACTACGAGTATATAAAGGATAGAATAATGACAAAATCTGAAGAATTAATTAAAATACTTTTTTTTATAACTTTTGCAGTTGGTCATAATTACAGTTTGGATTTTAAGTGCGATCATAAATTCACCTCGACTTTACTATTTCCATACAATCAGCCATCAATTTGGTGATGAACTTGAAATAATTTGTGGACCAGATCGACGACTCTTCGACTCAAAAACTTCAGATATAGTCAATCTCATAGTCCTATACTTAATCCCTCTAATTCTCATCTCAGTCCTTTATATGAAAATAGCCATTGTTTTATGGAGATCATCTCGACCTCAAATCCAAAATTCTTATTCAGCTGAATATTCATCAAATTCTTCAGGTGGTGGACCTACTATGGAAAATGTTGAAACTATTTATAAAAATAAGGGTCATCAAGGTAATGGACATTGTGTTAAAAATGTGGAAACATCATTTAATTCACAGAATTCACAACAGAAAATTAACAATCCACATTGTCCATCACCACCAAGACAAGTTATTGATGATCCAAGGAATTCTTCAGGAAGTTGTGAGTCGGGTTTTTGTGACAGTGATACAACTATAAGTAGAAAAGGAAAAATGTCAATTTCGATCCAGACAAATGAACCCATTGTTGTTCTTAAAATGATTGAAAAGCTACCAAAAAAACCAAAGAAAAGTGCTTTGAAGAAATCACTTAGAAAAAATCACAATCAAGGTCGTAAGGTTTCTACAACATTGTGTAATGGTGATGGGAAATGTACGAGTAAAGGAAATGGTCGAAAAAAATCTCTTTGTTCAAATTGTGATGGACATCATGGGAATTTTAATACAAATAATTTGAGCCTCGAATCACAAAATCCTCCAGAATCTCCTGGACCAAGTCCAAAAGAATTGAGATTTGAAATTACTGAAAATGTGTCAAATTTTTCGAAATTTTCTGGTGGTGGTACTGATAGATTGAAAGGTTCAATTTCCGATGAAAATGTTTGTGAAACTCCACCACTTACACCTGTATCACCTGGTCCGATTACAGGAGCTGTTCTCCCTCGATTAAGAAGAATGAGGGTTATTCGAGGTTCTAAATATGGGTCTAGGGCTCTCGAGTCAAGAAGAAGGGTCATCAAAATGCTGATTGTGATTGTTTTAGCTTTTGCTGTTTGTAATCTCCCGTTTCATTCGAGAAAAATGGTAAGTTTTATACTTTAATATAGTCATTAAAATCGATTCGAAAAGTTGTACATACATACATAGTGTCAAATAAACGTGACCCTAAATCTCCAAAACCAAAATCTCCAATTTACCAATAAATCTCAAAAAAATCTCCAATTTCCAAAATCTCCAATGCCCAAAATCTCCAATTTCCTAAATCTTTGATTCCCAAAATCTCCAAAACCAAAATCTCCAATTTACCAATAAATCTCAAAAAAATAATCTCCAATTTCCAAAATCTCCAATGCCCAAAATCTCCAATGCTTAAAATCTCCAAAACCCAAAATCTCCTATTCCCTAAATCTCCAATAAATATCTCTAATTTCTAAATTTTTGTATTTTTATAGTAGTAAGTAGTAGGTTAGTAAGTTTATTGGAGATTTAGGAAATTAGAGATTTTAAGCATTGGAGATTTTTTTGGAGATTTTGGTTTTGGAGATTTAGGGTTTGAATCCAAATAAAGACCAAAAATTACACATATCTAGTTAGAAAAATTCTGCATTTTAAGCGGGATAGTAAAGTATGTACTTACGGACACCGATTTTATATTTCAGTACCATTGGAACTCAGCAGAGTATCATATTTTGCCAAAACTTTATCCAAATCTAATAGATTTTAATAATGTCTAAATTCAAATATTTTTTATGGATGACTTTTAAATTTATAATTTATTCGAGTATTTTTTTACATTCACAGTGGCAGTACTTTGGCCAAGGACAATATTTAGGAGGTTCAAATATTTCAACCCTGTATACTGTCTTGTCAACCCTGATCATGTTCTCAAACAGTGCAATTAATCCACTTCTCTATGTATTCTACAGTTCTAGTAAATTCCGAGCTTGTTTTCTTGACTTGCTATACTGTCGAATGAGACCTGCCAGAAATATCAGGAGAAGACAAAATTATTTGGGTTCATTTCGATCAAGAAATAGCGAAGCAAATATGAATGGACATATTACCACCCCAGGGGGGAATTGAACATTGAACAGTAAAAAAAACCTTTTGTTTTTTACTACATTACATACATGAACATGGCATAAATTTAGAAATTTGATGTGGATCATAAAAGCAAATTTTTTATTAAAAAAAATTTCAAAGACCCTGAATATGAGCCAGAAAAACTTCAATTTCAAGATAAAATGTAAGTAGTACGATACATATACTGAAAGTACATGGACAATTGAAACGATGAATTGAAAAACAGGTCGAACCTAATTTTTTTTTGTCAAAGTCCAAAAACTATTAGTTACAAATATTTTGTTTTAATTTTCAATATTTATACAGGGTGTTTAAAAATTATATATAAAAATTAAAAATTATTAAAAGTACCAAATTTTGCATAAAGGGGTAGTTTGACATGGAGAACAATAATTTTGATAGGAATCAATTTTTGTGACATCCGGTCACCCCAAATGGGACATCTCAAAGTTACCAAAGTTGACGTTTTTGAGAATATCTCGAAAACAGTCAACTTTTTAGCGGCAAACCTAACTGGGGACCCTAGGTCAAATTAAAAATGGAGTCGGAAATGTCCATATTTGACCCGTTTAGTTCAACCGTTTGGCCCCTAGGGGCCTGGA
>JAQIXA010002298.1:0-18621 GCA_034699045.1 Nanhermannia cf. coronata Gr-Ori-00579 | reverse complement strand
GGCATAAATCCTCAGCAGTCCTGTTCTCTGTGTGGGAACAGCCAGCCAGTGGTTCGATGCGAAATGTGCGATTTGCAGATTTTTTGCGGACCTTGCAATGACATGTGAGAAAAATTTACAAATTTTAAGATAAATAAACGAGTATACCATAATTATAAGTATTATTATTGCTTATTATTATCATTAAAATCATACTTGTATATGGTTGTAATTTTTAAATACAATATAAACACAGGATCCTTGGTTTTTTAAGGGTTTTTGAACCAAAACCTGCCAAAAATCATGATGATTTTGAGTTTTCATTTCAATTTTGTGAAATACTCAAAATACTTTTCATAATTTTGCAAAACCAAAGATTTCTATTACAAAGGATATCTTCGAATTCTGGTCCGATAAAACCTCATATAAAGGCCCAAAAACTTATATGAAACTGGAAGATAACCTTTGAGCAATTTTGGAAACATTTTGATATTTTGAGAAGTTATTTTGATTTTTGAGCTGAAAATTACATCCAAAAATTTACAAAAAAATGCTTAAAATGTTCAAATATTGAAAAAAGTTTTCTTCAGCTTTCTTGTCTTGCATTTTAGACCTCATATATAAGTAAAGACCAGAAAGCCCATCATAACCCCAAGATATCCTTTAGTTTAATAGTCAATATTATTTTAGATTTAATGACCTAAATTGAGTATTTAGAACCATTTTAAACACTTAAAATTGCATTTATCGGTATAAGACCTAAGATTCCCATATCCTACAAATATGATTATGAATGTATGAATGTATAAATGTGATTTTTACAAAATATAAAATTTTAAACTGAATTTGAACAGGTACCATCGACATCCGAAGCGAAAAAGTCATATAAGAACGGTAATAATAACCCAATGATTTTGGAAATTTTGTCAAAAATTTGAAACTTTTGAAAAATTTCAGCTACTTCAATTACCTTCGACTGAAGCACCTGAAGTCCCTTCATTTATTGGAAGACCTCCATTACCACCTAAGCAAACTTTTACCCACCAAATTCAAATCGAACCACCAATGTCAAATTTTGGTCAAAATCAAAATCAAAATTTCCAAAATTCCAGAACAACTTTTTCAGATGGTTCCCCTATACCTCCACCAAGGTTTAGAAGTAGACAATCTGGAAGATTTTTCGATCAAGGTCAAGGTACTTTCACCTCCTATACTTTATGCATTAAATTTTTTTGAAATTTCCAAATTTTAGGTCAATTTCAAGGAACATTAAGACCTGCCACTTCGACCCCTCATTTGCATTTTGTAAAGCAGAAAACGTGGGACCCTGTAGGGACTTTGAAGCGATTTGTAGGCGGCCTGACCGGAAGTTCTCAACCGATTTTTCAAAATAAAAATTTTACAACACCACCACCATCACCTTGTAAGTCCCTCTTATATTATGGTATCGAATTTAGAAAAATGTAGGTATTAAATGCATATTATACAAATACGTACTAGTAGATCCAAAATTTAAAATTTGAGTGATAATTTAATTTTTTTGAATATTTTAAACTTTTCTCCAAACCAAGGACAACACCCAACTAAACTCTTTAGATCTTAAAATATTTACGATAAAATAATACGATACGGATTTTAAATTTCGAATATTTACGTTTGCTTATTCTTAGATTGGATAGAAGTAGTTCGGAAATGTTTTTGAAATTTGGGCATTAGATCGAAACCAGGTGTCCATTCAACCTGTCTGAGAATATCTTATCTATCTCTACAACATATAAGATGTAAAAATTTCAGGTCAAGATGATAACTCCTTCAGGGAAACAAGCAGTCCAAAGAACAAGGGCAGTTTTAGGGCTCAGAAAGTATAAAGGTTTTCTATATACCTATCTCATTCGATAAAGCTAAAAAATAGAAGTTTGGGATTGTGATTGTTTTCCAAAAAAATCAATGCAAACATTGAGATATTTAAGGTCAAAGGTCGTTTAGTTTTGAAAAAAAAACTAGAATTTTTGATTGTAAATTTCAACCATATCCAGAAGGTTAGTAGGAGAAATAAAAACACAAAAATGGTGATTACAATCACAATGGTGATTACAAAATAATTGTTGGAAGCAACGTTCCATGCAGTGGTAATGTTACCAAACAATTTTCATAGTATGAATATTTTAGTAAAAATTATGACACTTTTTTTTCATATTTTGAATCCAATTTGGATTTTAAAGAACGAAATCTTGAAAAATCTTGTAAAAAGATTAATACATCTTGTTCATTTTGATTTTTTTCATATTTTATTTCAAAAAAAAACGACTAACGCCCTTTGACTTTGACCTCAAATGTCTCAATTGATATTTGATTTTTTGATTGATTTTTTTTTGAAAACAAATACCTATACTCACGTACGTCTGTTTTTTAGCTCAATCAAATGAGATTTAGAAGTCCTTATACTCTCTGGGCCCAAAAAAAGTCCTTGTACTTTCAAAAACGTTTCCGGACTATTCCTAATCAACCTCTATTCGGTATAAAAAAATATGCAAATTCTAATCTTTTGGATTATTTTATTAGGCAGCCTATTGTACTCTGTATTTATTGATATTATACATACTTCTAGTCTAAATTCCATGAAATTTTTGATTCAATTAGGCCAAAAAGTATCTCGAAAATCAAGGATTAAAAGTTTTTTCCTAGTCTATATATGTGTATGACTTATTTTTTGCAAATCTTTTTGTAATTTTTAGCTCTAAATCGCCGATGTTCAACCCCGACTGGGACAGGTCATCATTTTCAAAATCCTCAAATATCAAATCCAAATCTTCAACGAAATAATGTAAAAATTTTTGGAGAAAACCCGTCTAGTCCTATACCTCTAACAGTGCTCGAAATGGGTCGAAATCAAAATAATGACAATTCTCAAGATCCAAATTCTAATCTGAAAAATTTGAATCTTATCACTAGTCAAATTAGATCTAGTCCTGTATGTAGTTCTAGCCATAGTCATAGCCATGTGAGTTGAATTTAATTTGCATGATTTTATATAATTAATTGGAAACTAGTGCCAAAAATACAGGCATTTTTGTATTAAGTTTCTATTATCTGTATTGTATAACTAACTCGGTAACTTCTACTTACATAATAATAGTTAGATTCAATGATAAAGTCTAATGATTAGATTACAAAGTTTTTTTATAGCTCTGATTTAATCGCACTCCTATCTTGGTTGAATTTACCCCTATATTTTTGGTCTAATTTTACCCATATATGAAATTAAACTGAACTAAAAATATTTTGGGTATTTATGCATAGATAAAGTTAGACCAAAAATATAGGGACAAATTCAACCAAAATAGGGAGGAATGTAAACTTGAGCCTTTTTTTTATATCACTCTTTATGTCATTATGGAATTCTTGAATTCTTGAAATTTTAAAAAATTTACTTGTTAAAATGACAGGTTTTCCAAACAAGGCAAAGTGCACCTCTAAATGACCTTTTCCCCAGAAATCGAGGTCAAGATTTGAAATTTTCGAGTGAGAATTCCAGCCATTTTGGAACACTTCAGAGACAGAGGAAAAATTCAAATTCTTCGATTTCTTCAAGTGCCAGTTCACAAATGAATTTACCGCCAAGACCGCCGGTAATTTATAATTGAAATGTCCTATTTAATTATACTTTGTAATTTTAACCAAACTTGGCATGAAGGACCCTTATAGGGTCTAGTTGTGCCATTTCGACAAAAATGTCAGATTATCCCACATATTTAGGGCTCCCAATGTTAATCGATCCGAAATGGGAAAAATCAGAATCAAAAATCAGGTTCAAATGACATAAACCTTAAAAGTTGGAATGATATGAGATTTTCATATTTGCTCGTACAATTAATATTTAACTGTTATACCTAGATCAGTTAATTAAATCCTAGTTTAAAAAAGTATACAATCAAGAATGTCTCAATTTTTTTCAAAATAGATCATAGATAGAGACCTATTTAAATCTATTTAGGTTTGATCTTAAAAACTGAATAAAATTCCAAATCATTTTCTAATTTCAAAAAATTTCCCATAATATTTTAACTAGATCATTTTTTACTCCTGTCATTCTGTCTTTAGTTAGTTAATTATGAAGTTATTATAATTATAATTATAAGCATTAGTATTACATTGTTTCTCCTGTGATTGTGAATTGTGATGTAAAAAATTTGTAAATTTTTCATTTTTAGCCACCATTACCGCCCAAGGATTTCCCCTCAATAAACCCAGCCCAAAATCGTTCAAATTTCAACCAACCCATGTTTCAATCGACTTCAGTTTTCGATCTCAGATATTCGGATAAAAGTCCCGACATTGACTCACAATTTCAACCAATTTCTCCACCAAATCACCATCAAAATTTGAATAATTGGGGATATAATATGCCAAGAGCTCCATCTACCTCAAGTATGAGTGGATTACCATCAAGTTCATGGGAAACTGATCGATTTTATGGAAATACTCAAATGCCCAAACCACCAGCACTACCACCCAAAAAACCACAAGTCATGACACATTTACAAGAGAGGGAAAATTTGATTCAAAGTCAATTTAATTCACTTATAGCAAGTGTAAGTCCGAGAGCTAGTAGTGTTTCGAGTAGTTTAAGAGGATCTTTAAGAAGTCTGGATATTCGGGAATCAGATGAGGAAATTGATGAAGGTATCTTAGAAATTTAAAATATTTCAAGTTTTATCATATAAAGGATATCTTTGGGTTATAATGGGCTTTCTGCCCTTTAAATGAGGTTTAACATGCAACATGCTAAGGCCTGAAAGCCAAATAAACCTTTGATTGATATTTGAATAATTTGAATAATTTTTGATTGAAATTAGGAGAGCTTTCCGATGGTGGTCAATCGAGCATTTCAGTTTTTGAAATTGGAGATTTTTCAAATCCACAGGATTTGACTGAAGACCCTCAAGGTTTGAAACTTTTTTCAAATTTCAAAACTTTTAATCCAAATTTATACATTTCATGTTAAAATTTTCGCAATTTTATTTTTAAAAAAGATAATCCAGGGAAATTTACCCTACTCGTAAATTGTTTTGCAAAAGCTAAAATGTGTTCAATTTTTTTACAAAAAAGTCTTTCTACACTACTAGGATTTAATTAACTTTAATTATTTATTAATTGTGAGAGCAAAGCGTTAAAAACATCATATTATTCCAAATTTTGAGGTAAAAATGTAAGCTTTCGGGCCATTGTTATTATTTCAAAATCCTAACAGTATTTATATCTCATTTTCCTTAAAAAGACAATTTAAACTCATTTTTTCCCCATTTGAATAATATGAGAACCCTTAAAGGGTTCATAGAACCCTTTGTAGTAGAAAAATCTGCGATTTTGGCTCAACTAGACACTAGAAGGGTCCTTAAGTTTGATTAAAATCGACCCTATAGTCTTCGAGAAATCTTCTGGACAAACAGACAGACAGACTATAAATAGACTGATAAAGTGCAAGCAAGGGTTAATAGTAATATTAAGTGATTGCTTCGCTTGCACAATAAAATATATCAGTACTGTACTAGTGTTATATCGATAAATATAAGTACCCTACCTACATACTTTTATTTATTTTTGTTAATTTTAGGCCCTTGGCCTTGTGAACATTGTACATTTATCAATCCAAAAAGTTCTCGAATCTGTACAGTCTGTTGTAAAACTCCATCTAAAGGGTTCCTATTAGCAAAGGGTGCAAAAAAGATTACAAAGTCGGGTTCTGAAAAACCTGGTAAACCCTCAATAATAAAATCAAAGTTAAGTTTTCCAGCCTCCTCAAGTAAATCGATGGCAAATTCGATCAATTTAACCGAGGAAAGGAGACCACTCGAAGAATATGAAAATAGGATTATCGGTAATAAAAATCCAGGACAAAATTTTAGAAAAAATAGCAATGAGGATGTTTATGGATCTGTCAAACTTGGCATACATAGACCAGGTACGCTACTTTATACAGTAATAGTGTAAAAATACCAAAAATCGTGATTTTTTCATAATTTTGTGGATTTTTTCCAGACTTTACAAATGCTGGTAGTAATCCAAATAATCCAGGAGCTCGTGGGTCTGTACAAACAAACAAATATGGAGATTTACATGAGAAAAAAATTGAAAAAATGGCCAAAAAGGCATCTCTGAGGGATTCTGGTGCAGGTTCATATTCAACTAGTAGTTCATCAGGATCATCAGCTGTTCATATACCCACTCAAGTATCAGTATCAGCTAAAATGACCCAAAATCTGGCTCAAAATATTGACCAGAGTACTAAAGGAACCAGCCCACCACCTCAGACTATCTCAACTCAGGTAGATAATCAAAAATTTTAAAAAAATTTGATTTTTTTTTTCAATTTTTTTTTGTAGACTTATGATGTCTTACCTGGTGCAAAAGGTAAAAATAAGCCGACTGCAAAACCCAGAAGGAAATCTATCGATTCGATAAATTCGAATGATTCTGATGAGGATGATAAAAGTTCGACATCATTGCCAAGAAGGGCATCCCCGATAAATTTGAGGTCGAAATTGGTCGATGATTTGGACATTAAACCACCTGCTGAAATGAGCGATAAGGCTTTAAGATATGCAAGGTAGGTATATTTCTTTACCTACAGAGTATAAGAAAAATTTCAATTTTTGGTAAATTTTGAAAATTTTAGACGAGCTCAACAGCATTCAAAGTTAAAACGAAGTTTGTCGACTCATCTGACTTCTGGAGATGGTCAACAGATTTACGAAATGGAACAGCCCCTTTACAGATCACTATCTAGGCATTCACTAGCCTATGACCCAAGGGTATGTAAATATTTTGACCTATTTTGAGAATTAAATTATCTACCTCTGAATTTATAATTATGACGATTGCCAGGTTTCTCAGCATTTTTTTGAAAATTTTACATCAAAATTTTTGTGAAAATTCTTAATTATTGAGATTTGCAATGGTCCACAAGGGCTTTTTTTTAGGCCCAGAGAGTATAGTTTTCTAAATCTCATTCGATAGAGCTAAAAAATAGACGTTTAAGTTTGGGAGTGTGTTTTCAACATAAAAAATTCAATGCAAACATTGAGATATTTGAGGTCAAACAACGTTAGTTTTGAAATATAATATTTAAAAAAAATAGGTAGATTGAAATTAGTAGAAAAACCTGACTTTATCTTTTTACAGTTTTTTCAACATTTCGTTCATTAAAATATAATTTGGAATCAAAATATGAAACTTGAATTTCGAAAACCCAGATTTTCAAAATGAAATTATCAAACACCCTTATAAATCCTGCTATTTTTGATATTAATTGAAGGTGTTTGAATGGTTTGATTTTATTTTTTAGGGTTTTCCATCAGATTCTCGAGATTCGAGTCCACCACCAAGCTTCCCTCAACACCAATTCCTTGGAAATTTTCCAAGTCCTGGAAAAAGTCGCTTGGGTCAACACAGTTTATCCGGTTATGTTTATCCACAACAACCACAGGTTCCTCAGATCAATTCAGCCTTTTATCCTGGACAAATGCCTGGACAAATACCGGCTTTTAACCCACAAGGATATTTCCCACAAACTAGCTTAAATCATCATATGCCACAAAATACATGGGATTCAATTTCAAGCCAATTTCAACCTCAACTTCAACAACCTCCGACCAACCCTGGTGATTATTTTGCTTCAATGGAGGATATGGGTTTTAGCAGAAGACGAGAATCAATCAGATCTCAAGAATGGGAATTATCCAGGCTTTTAAAGGTATCAAAATATTTTCATTTTCATAATATTAACAAGTAAAGTTTCAGAAAGTCAGAAAGAATGCTTAAAAATCTAAAGCCATTTCATTAAATAGCAGAAAACAGACAGGACAGTCATATTTAAAAGACTTAGGTATGATTTATGATTCATGTCATTCCCATTTTGGTTGAATTTATTCCTATAATTTTGGTCTAACTTTACCCTTGTATGAAGATTTTTGTAAATCCTTACCTTATCTAACCGAATCTAGACTAAACTGAAAAAAATTGGGTTAATTTCATACAGTGGTAAAATTAGACCAAAATTATACGGGTAAATTCAACCAAAATAGAGGTGAGATTAAATCGAAGCCTTTTCAAAAGCTTTTCTGAACTATCCTTAATCTACCCCTTTTTTAAAATATCTGTATATTTTGATTTATGATAAAGAACCTTATTGCAAAATTTTCTAAAGCCAAAAATTTCTTGTAAATTTTTACATTGAAAAACACCATTTAAGAAAAAAAATTGCTAAAAAATCTCGCTATTTAATAATTAAGATACGAATTTCTTCTTTTTAAATTTTTGTATTTCCTGTTTTGAAAATTATTAGGGTTCGTAATGTAATTCATTTAGAATTTAGGTATACAAATAATAAAGATAATTCTAAAACTTTACTCATTAGATTAGTCAGATTTATAAGAATATTTTTAATTTGTAGGAAGCTGAGGAATTCAATTTTTCTCCTGAAGATGTCCAAGTAGCTTTAAGAATGTGCGGTGATCGACATCCTATCAAATGGCTTCAGGTAATTTTATAATTTTTTATTAGATGTCAATTTTAATTGGCTCACGATCAGATTTAATCTCATCCCTATTTTGGTTAAATTTACTCCTATATTTTGGTATAACTTTACCTCTATATAAAATAAAATCCTTAACTAACCTAATCTAAAAAAAATTTGGGTAATTTCATACAGGTTAGACCAAAAATATTGGTGCAAATTCAACCAAAATAGAGATGAGATTAAAGTTATTTTACTTATATAATAATTTGGGCAATTTATAGGAGAATTGGCCAAGTATGGTTGAAACTGTGCAGACATTGGCCACGAAATATGGTAGAGAAAAAGGTCCAGAATTGAATGACATTGGGACTATTTCGACACCTGAGGCGAGAGAAGCCCTCAGGATTCATAAGGGAAATGTCTGGGCTGCAGTTTCAGAGTGTTCTACTCAAAGGAGAAAAAAAGTAAAAAATAAAATGAAAATTTCTATCTAATCCTAAGAATAAGTATTTGGAATTTGGATGCCAGAAATTTCTGTGAAATTTTCAAACCTCTAGATCAACTCGTTATTAATTATCAATAAAAACTCTAAATTTTGATCTTAAGTTGTGTAGAAAATATGTTAAGTAATGCAGTACTTAATTATGTATTATAATATAATATATTAGAGGTAGATTAGGAATAGTTGGGAAATGTTTTTGTTTGTAAACCTAGTTTTCGCCTGAATAAGTTGTTATTTTAACCAGAAATATTGACCTGTTTTGACCAGTTGGGAAGTTGGGACACATTTTGAATTTTCGATAGCCTGCTTTTGAATGAATCGATCTAGGGGATACTTTGACCTGGAATTTTTATAGCTAGTTAGAGATAACCAAGATATTCTCAAACAAACAGATCTAATGGTTCAGCCGAAAATAGGATGTCCAAACAAAAAAATTTCTGAACTATCTATAATATCCTAATCTACCCCTAATAATAATTCAACTTTTTTAAATATGTACTAGATTAGTGAATTGACAAAACATTCAATTGCTATGATCTCATAATTTAAGTTAAATGTTTTTTGATCAGTTTTTAGAGTTACAGTCCCGAGGTGCATTTATCCGTGAGGATATTTTGACGGCTTTAACTGCCAACCATGGGAATCTAGAAGCTGCCTACATTGAACTCTCAAAAGCGCAACTGAAGCCTTTTCTTATGAGGTAATTTGGAATTTATAAAAAAAAATTAAAATAAAAATGCTTAAAGTACCCTAACCTATTTACACATTTTCAAGTACCCTACCTCTACCTACCTACCTATATTTATGTAAAAGGATCTATTTGGTTTCAGGCCTTTGCTTATTAAACCTCATATAAAGGCCAGAAAGATCATTATAACCTTAAAATATCCTTAAGATATTTGAAAATAGTTAGATATTTTATCAAGTTCTACTCGTACGTGTACGTCACAAAATACAAATTCACTGAATAATAGATGCCAAAAATTATACAGATACTTAATAGTCATTTCCTTATAATTTAGTATCAATCGATCATTTATATCTGTTTTTTAGAATTATATTTTAATTTTTTAGAATTTGGGGTCCACCCTCAGGTCAAGAAAATGAAGCAGTTCCTCCATCAAGGTCAAGATCTTCGGTCACTTCAACCAAAAACTCGATCGATCTTCAAGACTTCCCACAAGGCTTTTTATACTCTGGAAAATTCGAGCCTGATGAATCCATCATTTCAGCTGATCTTGAAGATCCTGAAGTTCCAGAAGAAGATATCGAAGATTCTTCAGGTGAAGATGCTGAAGACGCTGAGAATGAAGATTTTCTATTCATTTCGTCTAAAAATGCCTCGAAAGAACCAGACGAAGAATCACTTGATGAAATTAAAGCTAATTCTCTACTTAATCTCCTCCGTCGAAGTTCTCTCGACCATGAACAAGGGCTAATTGAGGAATTTCTCAAATCCTCAAATAAAAATGATCTTTTTACATCCATTTCTAATATCTCAAATCCTTCAAAAGTTCAAAAAGGTAAAGCAAAAAGGCCAAAACAGGGTAGCTCAAGAGCATCAATTGTTTCAGCACCTCCAACAACAACTACATCTAAAATTTTAGAAAAATCGAAAATGGCAAAAACTGGATTGAAATCAAGTTTGAAAAGCTTAAATCCTCGAGAAAATACTATAAAATTGAGAATAAATCGAGCTCTGATTGAAAAAAATGAGATTTTTGAAGACAAAGTTGCCAAATTACCGCCATTGAGAACTCCATTAAAGTCTAAAGCGAATT
This sequence comes from Nanhermannia cf. coronata Gr-Ori-00579, assembly GCA_034699045.1. Taxonomy (NCBI): domain Eukaryota; kingdom Metazoa; phylum Arthropoda; class Arachnida; order Sarcoptiformes; family Nanhermanniidae; genus Nanhermannia; species Nanhermannia cf. coronata Gr-Ori-00579. The sequence goes on along the minus strand of JAQIXA010002298.1, from coordinate 7,841 downwards.
TAGTAGACCAAGTTGACGATTTGCATTGGCCACATGAGGAGGTTGTCCAGGGGAAACTTGTATTACCTGGTAAGGTCAATCCTACAATGTCTGAAAGTAAAGGTCAAAGTTCAAATGAGGTTTATTTGGAAAGAAGTAAAGAACTTATGGGACAAATTGATGCAATTTTTTATGATAAATCAAGAAATAACTCGAAATCTGAGAATTCTCAGGAAATCGATCGATACATCGATGATGATGATGAGTATGAGACTTATTCGGATATTGATGATATTGAAGATATCGAAGAAATTCATGATGATGAAGTTTATGAACAAGTTGAATTTGCTGATCAAGTTCCAAAAATTCCAAAAATTTTGGAAATCAAGAAGGAAATTCAAGTTTCGGAAAATTTTGAGCAAAATCTCAAACCTAAAAATGTATATCCACTTGTGAAACCTTTGAGTCCTTTTCAAGTAAGTGTCTCTTTAAATCCTAGTTTTTCAAAAAGACTCAAATATTTAGATTATATAGGTATAGATAGATTTTTTTTTGAAATTTGGCACTATCTGTTTGATCTGCAATATTATATCTAGGGATAGCCAGGATATTCTAAAATAAATTTCTGGTTAAATCTGAATCTAACGAATCTTAATACACAGCTAGCTGTTTATAAAGGATCTCTTTCAGACCTTTAGCATGTTAAACCCTATATACCTAAAGGCTTGAAAACCCATTATAATCCGGGGATATTCTTTCAAAAATGTTTCCGAATAATTCGTTATCTACCCTTACTATATTTTTCTGAAGATTTTTTCATTATGCACGCCAAATAAATAGCAAATTGGTTAAAAATAAGTAAAAAGGTCCAGATAATAATTAAATAATAAATTTTACAGTTAAGAGACCTGTCGGCGTAAATTTTGTATAGGACAAATATTTTCTACCTATGTATAAAACTAGGCTTTAATCAACTCACTAGAAGTTGATTATAAATTGTGCGAGCAAAGCGTTGAAAACGTTTCCATTTGCCCCATTTTTTAGGGTCAAAGGTCAATTTTATGGTTAAATGGATGTCAAATTGAGAATCTCCGTCATCGATTACCCCTAGTCACTTAAACCTAAATTTCGATTTTTCCTATTTGATTAACATGGGGAACCCTTAAAGGGTCCCCGTGACCCCTTAGAATGGGGCAATCTGAAATTTTTGTCAAAATGGCACACCCCCACCCTATGGGGATCCTTCATGTTAAGTTTGTTTAAGATCGGTCCAGTAGTTTTCGAGTTATGCCGTGGACATACATACAGATAGACAGACGGACAAAGTGCAAGCAAAGTTGAAAAGTAGGCGCGCGCTTCGCTCGCACAATGATACTGGCTATTTTGCCTGAATTTACACTGATACATTCAAGTAGTGGCTACTTTAATATTTTTTTAACGAAAATAATGATGTATTTCAGATAAAAGTCCAAGGTTTGGTAGATTCTGGTAAAATCGACACGAGCAAAAAAGCTGAAATGGCCATTCAACTTATGGACATGAATTTCGGCGAAGAAGATTCAATCTCAGCCGCTGCTGACTGTTCATCAATGTATTCAGCCTTATCATTTTTGCAACAAGAATGTACACTTTGTGCTGGGAAATTCAGTGCTAAACAGGTATCTACAAAAAAAATTTAGCTCAAAACTTGCTAATTTTACAAATTTTTGCAAATTTTTGCAGATGATTTCGATGATCCAATGTACTCATTCATGTTGCAAAGTTTGTGCTCGAAATTATTTTTCAGTTCAATTACGAGATAATTCGATTTTGGATCTAACCTGCCCTTTTTGCAAGGCACCTAATTATCTAGCTCAAGATACAGATCAAGTACTTAAGTATTCTAAAAAATTTGCTAAAAATATAAATTTCCTATGGTTTAGGCTGCTGAATATTTCAATCATCTCGATATAATGCTCAAAAACATTTTGGATGAAAATGGTCACGAAATGTTCCAAAGGAAATTGAGGGACTGGGCTTTGGCCAAAACACCGAATTTCAAATGGTGTTCGAAGGTACCCAAAAACCATAAAAATATACAAAATTTTGCAAAATTTTTAATTTTTTTTTGTATTTTGAAGTGTTCATCAGGTTTTATAACTGAGCCACTGCAAACCCGCCTAATTTGTCCAGATTGTAAAGCTGTAACCTGCGCTATCTGTCTAGCCCCTTGGGACAGAAACCATGACCACAAGGGCTCTGGTCAAGGAGGTCAAATGACCTCAAGTCAAAGTCAAATTGAACAAAAACTTTGTGATCGAAATGAATCTTCAAGATCTGTTTTGGATTTTTTGAATGAGAATTCAATCGAGTGTCCACAATGTCATTTGAAATTTGCATTGGCCAGAGGGGGTTGTATGCATTTGACCTGTTCTCAATGCAAATATGAGTTTTGTTCGGGATGTTCTGCTCAATTTAGGTAAAATAATATTCAAATTTTAGTTCCAAGATTTAGAAATTACATCAAAAGATTCGTTACTTTTAATATAGATATTTAAATTAGATTATATGTCCTAAAATTACAGTGTTTTATAGCTCCAATTTTATTTTATCCTTATTTTTGTTGAATTTAACCCTAATTTATGGTCCAAATTAATTTTACCTCATGCATAAAATAAACCCAAAATATCAAAAATCTCAATAGACCCTTTTATAATTAGGAACGACATTTATTAACATTTAAGAATTATGGATATTTTAATTAGAATGGGAGCCAAATGCGCATTGGGAACTCCATTTTGCGAAAAATTGGGACTTCATGCCCATCACCCGAGAAATTGCCTTTTTTACCTCAGAGATAAGGAACCTGAAGAACTTGCTAAACTACTAGAGGTATTTTGAAAAATTTCGAAAACAAAATCTTCAAAATTTTAACAAAATTTTAAATTTTAGGATAATGCGATTCCATATTTGAGAGAAACTATCGAGCCTGATGTTCCTGGTCAAGTGACACGAAGGAAATGTCAAGTTCCAATACAAGTACCTATTGCCAGAATTTTTAGAAAATTAACGAAATTTTGAAATTGAAATTTTCTTATAGAAAGAACTTGATGATGGTGAATTTGTAGACGATATCTGTGGCGAAAATGCTCCCAAAGGATTTGCCAATATTTGCATGTAAATTTAATATACATTTTCAATGCAAAAATTTCAAAATTTTAATGAGATTTTTGAACTTTTGATCTTGAAGTGCTCATTATATCGAGTATTTGGGATTATTGATTTGGCAAAATCACCTGGATCCTGTCTCCATTCTAAATAACGATGATTTGGAAACAATCATTCGGAGAACTTCAGTCAAATTCCCTGGAAGACCATTTGGGATTTCTCCAGAGGATTATCGAGCAAGATTACTCAAAGTATGATACAATTTTTGCAATAAATCTTTTAATTAATATAATCTCTTATTTATGATCACTTTTTTAGGTTATTAATGAGCAAATACCATTATAAGTGAAGGGTCTATTCGGTGCAAATTTTTTATATTTAAAAATTCAATCGTTTTTTTATATTTTAAGCAAAACAATAATACGAGGTTAAGATACTAATTATGTTAATAACTAAATAAATTATATTATTGACAAAACATGTCCTTCTAAAAGTAATTTTTTTCGATCCTATTCTAAATATCACCCAAAATTATTATTATTTTCTCAGTAACATTGGCCAAACAGATACAGACTATCGAGTTTTCAAAGAAAATCTCGAAAAAAATTGTGCAAAATGATTTCTAGCTAGATTTATTAGAGTCAGGATCTTATGAAATCATAAGGGTAAAACCGATTTATTTAAATATTGATAGGATATACCTACAAAGGTGTGTAATTTATTCGTTTAACTATTAGTTTTATAGGATAAAAAGCATAAAAATACTCATTTAATATAGGTATCTGTACTGTAATCAATTTTTGCTTGCTTAATATTTTACTGATAAATAATAATGTTCATAATAATTTACTCGTAAAAATTGAATTTCTTATTGCTTATGCTAGTAAACTAATTTCAGACATTTTTGAACAATTTTACTTAAAGTTAATTTTAAATGGATATATTAGTAGTAATTATTATTTGAATATAAAATATGTAGATGATTTTTTGATGCTGCTTTTGTTTGTAATCAGGATTTTTCTGCCAGGTGTAATATCGTCCAATATCTATAAAATTCAAATAACATCAAATTAGAATTTCAAAATTTCATAGCATGAATGAGCCTATAAGACCCTATAAGCTATGCCTTATAATATCTTTTACTTATAAATAACCTAAGTAATCGAGCAAGTAGGAAAATATTGCAAAAATTTACAAGTCTAATTTAGAAATTGTTCAAAAATTTGGATTTTTTTTTCAAAAGTCCAACTTTTAATTGTATTACTGCTGTTTAAATTATCTAAACTACCCAAACTTGATCTAACCTGATCTAATTAAAGAGGCTGAAATTAATTGTTAACAATGTAAAGGGATGATTTTTTTTTGATAAAAAGACATTTTTAGCTCATACTAATTGAAATTGAGTAAAATAGGACTTTGTGCCCGTCATGTTCGTCCGTCTGTCTGTCGGATCTAGACCAAAATACAAAGTTGATAAACTTTGTAGAGCTGAAAAACCCAGGAATTTGATCAGTTTGGAGTTCCTAACTCACTTATAAGTCGAGAAACTTTGAAAAAAAATCGCTAAAAATTTGGATTTTTTCTGTATTACATTACGGTAGTATTACCTCATTGTAAGCTATAATGTCCAAATTTGTCCGAAAGTTTTTCTGAAATTATCAATTATCAAAGATATAGTTTAATTTTTTCTTTAATGAACTATTTTAGTACCTTCAGCATCCCTACTATGCTGTCCAACAAATCTCAACAAATCACTAAATCGTGCAACTTGTCCAGTTCTATTAATCCAATACTTGAGAGTCCCGTATATTTGTATCATAAATACTTTTTCATTATCAATATTTCCCCAATCTTTTTCCTCGATTAATTGCAATGCAATAATTTCCCAGTTTAAACATCGACGTGGGATATTAGCCAAAACTTCTGCAATCTCCGAAATATGACTACGATTTACAATAAACGATCCAGAAGCATCTGTTGTATCTATTATTAAAATAAAAAATACAGATAAAAAAAAAGTTAAATTAATTAGAGTTTTTTGTTTTCTACCAAAGTATTTTTTGTAAAATATCCGTATTTAAAATAAAATACCTAGGTACTTACCCATGCCAGTAGACATATTAGTGCTTGTAGCCATTTTAGTGTATCTTTTCAAAACTTAGTGATTAGTACCTACTGTATTTTAGAAGATTTCAAAAATTTTCAAATTTTGTAAAAAAAAAAAGTATTATTCACAAAAAGAGCAGATCCAAGTTTATTCTAGTGAGGTCAGAAAATTACTGGACTGAACACGAATTATATGTATACACCTTTGCATATCATGATTCATTTTCATTATGATTCATTGATCTTATACTATACTGATTAAATGTTTAATAGTATAAAATAAATGATAAATACAAACCTTTGGGCAGGACATGTTTTTGCAATTGATGACAGTTACCTGAAAGATTTATATGAGTCAGTGTCTGGAAGGATCTACCAAAATGACCGTATAAAGTAAGGACAGTTATATGAATTGTATTCAAATAAAGCAAAGTATCTGTATTACCATTACATCATAGTAATAGTAGGATACAAATAAGATACATAAATATAATAGTTGATTAGTTAGGTTATGCATTTATACGAGTAGTAGATATGTATAGATAGTTAGTAGATAGAATTATATCTACTACTCGTAACGTATGAGTAGTAGATATAATTGCCTATAGGATTAATACGACCTTATAGAACCAAACAACTTATGTATGATTGTATCCTAAGTATAGGAGTTTTTTTAAGATAATTAAAATTTTTGCCTTGATTAGGCAATACATACTGATAGATAATTTAGGAACCACTAAAAGGGTAAGTATTTATCCTTAGTTTAGGTAGGGTACTTTTACAAAAGTTAATGGGTATTATTATTAGGTAGTTGGACTGGAGTATTTTTGCAGATAATTACTAAAAGTAATTTACTAGTAATACTTTCTTAGGATTAGTCATAAGCTTTGATATCAATTTAAAGTTGATTAATTATGACAAATGTCTGGATTACTAATAATTGTGATTATTCTCTATTCTCATCTCAATTATCTAGCTCAAGACACAGATCATATACCTAAATATTTCTGCTAAAAACTAAAAAATTGCAAACTATAAATTTCCTATGTTTTAGGCTGCTGAATATTTCAATCATCTCGATATAATGCTCAAAAATATTTTGGATGAAAATGGTCACGAAATGTTCCAAAGGAAGTTGAGGGATTGGGCTTTGGCCAAAACACCGAATTTCAAATGGTGTTCAAAGGTACCCAGACCCAGAAACCATAAAAATTTTCAAAAAAATTTTAATTTGGTTTTTTGTATTTTGAAGTGTTCATCAGGTTTTATAACAGAGCCACTGCAAACCCGTCTAATTTGTCCAGATTGTAAGGCTGTAATTGACCTGTGCCATCTGTCTAGCCCCTTGGGACAGAAACCATGACCACAAGGGCTCAGGTCAAGGAGGTCAAATGACCTCAAGTCAAAGTCAAATTGAACAAAAACTTTGTGATCGAAATGAATCTTCGAGATCTGTTTTGGATTTTTTGAATGAGAATTCAATCGAGTGTTCACAATGTCATTTCAAATTTGCTCTGGCCAGAGTATTGTATGCATATGACCTGTTCTCAATGTAAATATTGAGTTATGTTCAATTTAGGTAAAAAAAAATTCAAATTTTAGTTCCAAGTTTTAGAAATTACAGTAAAATATCCATCAATTTTAATAAAATTAGATACAAATTGGTATTTTTTTTGAATTCTTGTCTCAATTTTCAAAATAAAAATCCAAATTCTCGTCCTATTGATAATGATTACAAAATATACTACCTACCTAAGAGTCAATATCCGATCAAGGGATATAGACCAAAATTAGCACATAATAGAGCATTAAAACTCCGAAATTTAGCAAACAGTAAAGGATATATTCGGTTTTCAGGCCTTTCCATGTTAAACGTCTTGTAAAGGCCTAAAAGTCCATTAAAAGCCGAAGATATCCTTTAATTATTTAAATTTATTTAAGACTATATCTAAATTTGAATTTGAATATCTACGTCTATTATTCTGGTCCTGGTCCTGATGAAGTATCCTACTATTCATGTAAAATGTAAGTAAATATAATTTCTCAAATTAAATACAAAAATTTCCATTCAAAATCTCGAAAACTTGTTGTAATTTATAGCTGTTTACTTGCCTTATACGATTGCATTTATTTATTTATGTACCAGTACATGAATGCTCAAATTTTATACATAATTTAACATATTAAAATTGTTTACCTATTACTTGCTTGTAATAAATAAACTGAAGGACTATCTTGAATTTTCGAATAATTCAAGTTGACTTTTCTACTCATATTGATACTACTTCTACCATAGATAGAACTACCATAGATAGAACTATATAGTGAGAATAACAGTAAATTGTCAAAAACAAAATAATTCTACTAATTCGAGTGCAAGGTCAGGGACTTTGAAATAAAATCTCTACAAATATTACCTTATTATGTATAAGGTACCTATTTGTAAAATTCAACCCTTTTTTCTAAAGATTAGTAAGAAAAATCAAAATTACATAAGAAAAGTAAATTAAACTTTACGATCTTGTCCAGGACTTAAGGGGATGTGGTTAAAAACGCCAGGTAATGATTTCAATTTCTTGATGGAGCTACGATAGCTAGGTAGTATCTTC
>JAQIXA010002297.1:0-18629 GCA_034699045.1 Nanhermannia cf. coronata Gr-Ori-00579 | reverse complement strand
TGTTTATTTTTCTTCGAATCCCCCAAAGGTCTCAGTTCGAGCATATCCGCAGATTCCAACTCATCCAAATCAAAATCAAAACTTTGAAAAGGCCGCCGTGTTCGTCCACAATTTAAACTATTTAATTCTCCCGCCTTCAAAACCCCACCAAAATTATCCTCGAAATTATTCACAATTTGAATATTTGTAATCCCCGTTGATTTTTCTTCGCAGGGTTTATCTATTTGAGCGGAAGTGGAATTATTTGAATTATTTGTAGAGACTCGGGTTCGATTCCCTCTCCGGTCTCGATTTCTCGCTTTTAGTTGACTCTCAGGATTGAAGTTTTTGATTTTTGCCACGTTATTTAGCAGGTTTGCGCGCAATTTAGCGATTTTCCTCTGAGCTGCTTCACCGCTAAGTTTGAGTGTTAGAAATTGAGCGGGAAAATGGAAATTGAATCGAGAATTTGAATTTTCCGCCGCGGGTTGTGAGGCTTGTGTAGCTAGAGCAGCCATTTTCTTTATTTCTTCAGCCTATTATATAAAAAAAATTATTAAAAAAGGCTAAGATTTAATCTCAACCATATTTTGGTTGAATTCCACCCTATATTTTTGGCCTAACTTTACCCAACTACATTTTTGATTTGAATTAATGGCTTTAAAAAGCCATTATCTTAAAAAATTTAGCTCGCTTTTTTCATAAAAAATTCAAAATTTGAAATATCAAGCTAAACAATAACGACTTGAGTTGAATTTCATTCTTATTCTGATCGAATTTACCCCTATTTTTATGGTCTAAATATTTTTAGTTTAATTTAGTTTAGGCAGCCTAATCTGAACTAACCAATAATACGGGTGTAAATTCAACCAAAATAGGGATGAGGATGAGATTAAACACAAGTTTTAAAAAACGAGTTTTACAAAAAAAAAGTTTTATGGCATTTTGTTTAATTGGATTTATGACTTTTGTGAGTAATTAAAATTTACAATTTCCCGCTTTCTTATGTATATATACCTATAATATGTAAATGTGCAATTAAATTCGAACACGAGTTGACCTTTAGAGTACAGTTTAAATGGACAAATAAATCATACAAATTGACAGACTTAAATATTTACTTATTTTCCATAAAAAAGTGAGGAATTCTACCAAAAAGGGACTAAAATTAGTTTTTTAAATTCATTCAAACAGCTGAATTTCTCTATAATGCCATATATACAATACTGATATTTATAATTGAATATTAATCTAGGATTTCAAATTTGAAATCCTGGATTTCACAATGCTTAACCATGTTTATATGTGATCGTTATAGAGAAGTTGAGCTGTAAAATTTCCTTAAAATCCAATAAAATATTGCATAAATTTTACATAAAAAAAAGTTGAGATTTTTTCAAAGATTATTTCGTAAATTGGAGTTTTAAAATTTTTCAGATTTTGGATTTGAAAGTTGCTTTATTTTATGAGATTAATTTGCAAGATAATACAAAATAAATGACAGGGTTTGAAAGCAAGTTAATTAAAATTTTTGATTTCAAAAAAACTCAGAATTAATCGTACCCCCATTTTGGTTGAATTTACACCTATATTTTTGGTTAAACTTTACCTCCTTTCCTTATGAAATTATCCAAATTTTTACAAATCCTAATCTAAAGTAAAAAGAATTTTGGATTTTCAATTTCTCACACCCAAGATTTGATAAAATTCAACCAAAATAGAGATGAAATTAAACTGAAATTCAAAAATACCGATTTAAAAATTTCGAAATTTCGATTCAAAATCTAAATTTTTTGGTAAATTTAACCAAAATAGGGGTAAAATTAAACTTGATTATTATATTGAAGAAATACGGGCTACTTTTGCTTTGATTTCAAATTGGGTAAACATATGTTTGGCCGTACAATCATTATTTTGAATGGATTTTGACAGTTTTTAGATCCACTTGCCAGATATATAATTTAGACAAAAAAAAATTAGAAAAATTTCAAATACCTCGTATATAAGGTTAGTTTTATATGAATTGTCAATCAAATGAGATTTTTCTCAGATACTAGTCATATAATAATAATAAACCTCAAATCCTCAAAAAATCCAGTTTATTAGATGTTTTGAAAATATTTCAAAGTCCCATAAGAGACTGCGAGGAGAAACCGGTTTTTTTGCATTTGAACTTTACAAGAAAAAAAAATTTAAATTTCACATTCGGAAATAATTAAATACGAAAATTGTGTTACCGACAATCTCCATATACAGGGTTTATCAAAAATATACTGTCATATACTCATTTTTGATTTAATTTCGACCCTATTTTGGTTGAATTTACACCTATATATATATACAGAATTTTTCAAAAAAGTTACTTTCAGGTAATCTTGAAAGATATTTTTTAAGGACTAAAGTTTAATTTCACCTCTATTTTGGTTGAATATGCTCAAAAATGTGCAAAATTATGCTCGAAAATATTAGAAAATCACTATTTAAACTATCATTTACAGAAATTTTTCTAAATTTTTGGTAAATTTTTGATCTAAATCGATAATTATGATGACTACGATTTAATTTTACCCCTATTTTGGTTGAATTTACTAATATATTTTTGGTCTAAATTTTGGTCCTGCGTAAGAAATTAAAAAATCATAACCTAAACTGAAAAAATTTGAGTTAATTTCATCAGGTATAAAGTTAGACCATATATATAAGAGTAAATTCAACCATAATAGGGGTAAAATTAATTCGAAGCTTTTTAGAAAACCCTGTAGGTAAATTGCATTAAAATTTATGATAGAAAAAATGTTCTATAAAAATATTTATGATTTCCGACGGCTAAATCTCTCGCTTATTTTTCAAATTTCCGCTCATTCAATTTCACTCAAGAAATATTCACTATTCTCAAATTTGAAATCCTAGATTTCCTAATGAAAACTAGGATTTCTCAATCTAGTCAAATATATATTAAAACTAGGATTTCAACTGAGCTAATATGTATGTGTTTTTAAGTCTGAATAATTAATTGCAATTTTAATGGGTTTTTTATACACCTTGATTTCAAATGACATTTTATAAGGCTTGAAAAACTTGTTTGAAAATTTCTACATTTTTGATTTGAATTTGATTTTAATTAATGACTTTAAAGTAGCAAATTTAGCTCGCTTTTTTTATAAAAAATTTCAATAATTTCAAATCTCGAGCTAAAAAACGACTTTATTCCTATTTTGATTGAATTTACACCGATATTTTTGGCCTGATTTTACTTTAAGCCAAAAATATAGGGATAATTTCAACCAAAATAGGGGTAAAATTAAATCGTACTCATTATAAATTTTGATATTGATCAAAAATTTACCAAAACTTTAGAAAAATTTCTGTAAAAAATAGTTTAAGTAGTGATTTCAAGCATAATTTTGACTATTTTTTAGCATATTTTTAAAAATATTAGAAAAAGTGAGCTTTTCCGATAGGTAAAATCGTTAAATGAGTCTATTTGTGATAATTAAAACATTCTAAATGTCTTTAAACCTCAATTCAAAAAAGAAAAAGGACTTTGAACTTGATTTTATTCTCTGTTTTTTGTATAAAAGATACATGGGAAATGAATTAAAAATATCTAATTAATTCACTAAAATGGAATTAATTAAATCCATCTTATACAGTATCTAGTGTAGTGGCAGTATTTAGTGTAGTAAATAAATTTTTTTGAAGTTGAGACTATGAAAGTGAAGTAAATTTCAAAAAAAATGAGCAAATTTTTTTCGAGGTCGCAGGTGCACAAAAACAAAATTACGGTAAAAATCTGCAGATTCGAGAAAGTTGAATTCTACGAGCAAATCAAAGGGTCAATTATTTTATGATTTGGAAATCATTAGAGTTTTTTCCACTACTTTATAAGGGTAAATTAGGGATATTTAGGAAATTTTTTAGGATAAATATCTTAGGGTTATTATAGGCTTTCTGGCCTTTATATAAGGCTTTAAATACATAGAGTAAAGGCCTTAATATATACATACTTTAAAATAGCTTATTTTCGGTTGAACCAGGTGTTTTTTGACCTCAAATTTTGAAATTTACACCTCTCTCTGTAGTGATTTTATTAGATACTTTTCATTCGAATAGAAATTACTTTGGTTTATAAGAAAATATCTCTATAAAGTAAGGTATATTTCTAGCAAAAAGAAGCTTTATACAGCTATTTTATCGTACTCTTTAGAGCATACTTCCGTTCTCACATTCTGAATTCTGAGTCTGATTAAGGAAAGGCATTTTTAGAAAATTTTGCAAGTCATTTTGTATAAGTAAAAAAAAATTCTACAAAAGTTTGAATGAAATTCCAGCTTTAATTTTAAATGAGATAGTTTAATCGAATGTCACGTTTTTTTTTAGTTTGTATCCCTTACTAAGCTGTTTAATTTTTTATTTGAAATTTGAATTTGACCACAAATTTCAAAAGTATTTTTGGTTGACCTAGAGGTCTTTATAAGGTATCCTAGCCTGAATATAAGGGTACTATGTAGAAGTACCTTAAGTATAAATCCTATACAAGAACTGGTATTTATAATAAATAAAATAATGTAAAAAAAATGGAATTTTTGATTAGGCTTCATGCTTAAAAAATGAAAAAAAGGGATACTTTAAAGTAGGGGTAGATTAGGGATAGTTCAGACAGCTTTATTTTCAGCTCTGTTAAACTCTTATTCTTTTTCTACTGGGGTAAATTTAGCCCAAAATAGGGATGAGATTAAATCGGAGCCTTTATAAACCTCAATTTTGATCAAAATTTTGGATAAATTTCTCTATATTATAGTGATTTCTCAAAATTTTAAGCAAATTTTGACAGTTTTTTAGCATACCTATATTTCAAAAAAGAATATGAAAAAGTGAGCTTTTCTGGTAGATAAAATCGTTAAATGAGTCAATTTGTGATAATTAAAACATTCTAAATTCAATTAAAAAAACTGTTCGGATTAAATATTTAAAAATGTAGCCAAACTATCCCTAATCTACCCCTATGAAAAGGCTGTTTTTTCTATAATTTATCTATTTCGAGTTCTAAATGAGGTATTTTCATAATACATATGCCTATCTAAATGTGAGTTTAGCCGACTTGAAATCCGTGAGAAATTTTTACCAGCGGAAAAAATCTGATCCGCGTGGCTGAATACTCCGCGTATGCATGGCCCCTTAAAAATATCTTGAGAAAAAAGTTAAAAAAGTACACTTTTTCTACAGTCAAATTCCTCTATAAAGTACCCTTATAAAACATAGAAAATAACCTATATTCATAGAATTCCTTAAATGAAAGACATTTAAGAGATTTGTGTACAATTTCATCCATAATAATGTTGAATTTACCCCATATTTTAGGCCTAAATTTACCCCTGGATGAAAATAAACAATATATTTTTAGTCTATATTAGGTTAGGTTAGATTAGTTTAGTATTTTAATAAAATTTGGGTTAACTTAATACAAAAAGGGTAAAGTTAGACCTGTAGTATAGGGGTAAATTCAACCAAAATTGATTTGGATTGAGATTAAATCGAAGCCGAAGCCGAATAAATCCTAAAATCAAAATCTCAATTTTGATGAGATTTTGATGAGATTTTATCGGATTTTAAAATTTTAAAATTGAGATACTTTTGATAATTTTTGAATTTTTGTAATTTGTAAAAAAAAATGCTTTATATCGAAGTTCCACTGGTGTATATACTGCTTGTTAAGTGTACTTGAAGTTAAGTGGGTGTTTGTACATATATGTAAGTATAAGGGCCCTCCCACAAAAATCGTACGGGAAAAAAACGCACTTTTTGTTGAAATTTTTCATAATTTTGTATTGGATTTCCAGCCTCAAATTCAGATGGTATTTAACATGGAATTTTACAGGGTCAGCCCCTTCAACAAAATAAACAATTTGAGGCACGATATAGTACCTTTATAGTTATAGTATAGAGATACTCGTCTACTATTATTATTCTGTATTACAATGGAATTCCTATACATTTTTACCCGCACATTTGGGATACTTCAGAAAAAAAAAAATATGATCGAGAACGTGCACTTAAAAAGGTATGGAATTTTTTAAAAGCCTTTTTTCTACATCCCTAGCCCGTATTTTAAAAGCCAAAAAATTTCAAAAAATCCAAATTTTAAGACCAACTTATTCAGGGTTTTGATTCTTTTTATCCTCCAAAATCCTAGTTTTTGTAATACATATGTATATGTACTAGAATAGATGAAAACTAGGATTTCGAGCTGAAAATTGAGATAGAATACTAACTAATTGAGACTAAGAAAGATCTAAAAAAAATTCAGAAAATTTCAAAAAATCCAAATTTTAAGACCAGCTTATTCAGGATTTTGAATATTTTTTGCCAACAAAATCCTAGTTTTTGTAATTCGAGTACCTAAATGGATAAAAACTAGGATTTCGAGCTAAAAATCGAGAAAATAATGCCACAATTGAGTATAAAAAAGATCTTAAAGAGGCTCAAAAAAATCAAAAAATTTCAAAAAATTCAAATTTCAAAACCAATTTATTCAGGATTTTGAATTTTTTTTGCCAACAAAATCCAAGTTTTTGTAATTCAAGTATTTAAATGTATAAACTAGGATTTCAAGCTAAAAATTGCGTTAAGAATACCACATATTGAGCCTAGAAAAGATCTTAAAAAGGCTCAAAAAAAAAATCAAAAATTCAAATTTCAAAACCAAACAGATTTTAAAATTTGAATCCTTTTAGCCTGAAAAATCCTAGTTTTTATAATTAAAGTACTTACATCGATAAAACTAGAATTTCGAGCTGAAAATCGAGATAAGAATACCGCTACTATTTGGATCTTGTAAAGGCTGAAATGACCTTAAAAAGGAATTTTTTTTTCAAAATTTCGAGCTTTCGAGATATTTGAAGGGTTCCCATTGTGGTCAAAATAATTTGTATTTGAGGTAGGTGTGATTAAAAGGACCATTTTTTCGACTTTTTCTATTCTAGAGTCAAGTATTATACTTAATACAGTAATATAGGCATATAAGTATACAGGGTGTGTAATAAATGGAGACAAATTCCTCGGCTTTTCATTATTCCATTATTATTACAAAGTATAATAATAAGAATAAGGCTCGCTTATGGAATTTCGAGCCCCGCGGGGCATTCGAGAGAAAAATAAAATAATGTCTAATTTATATTTGGTATTCTACAACTACAACTCAAATTTAGATCCCATAAGAAACCCCATTACAAATATTCTGAATTCTCATTCTAATTTCAAATACTTACATAGGGGTAGGGTAGGGATAGTTTGGAAACGATTTTTTTTAAAAAGACAGTCTGTATTCTACAGAATAATTTCAGCTGAAATTTATTTTAGAATATCCTTATTAGGTATCTCTAAATATACATTGAAATATTTCAGGTCAAAGTCAAATGCAGGACAACTGATCGTTGAGAAAACAGGACTTCCAAAATTTCAAAAATTTTTCTGAATTATCCCTAACTTACCCCTATAGATTAACATTATAGGGATTATAAATACCCACAAAAGTCAGTTCATTCAACTATACCTATATTCAGATACATAAGCTAACTATATCCAAAATCTAAAATTTATTCAAACTTTCCCTTAATGATTTATCCGCTATTTTTGTACATAGTAAATTAACCAAGATTAAGATTTATCAAGTACCCTATACCTAATTATAAAAATATTTGAAAGGGTATCTTTGGGTTCTAATGGGCTTTCTTATGAGCTTAAATGTAAAGGCCTGAAACTGACTTCATCCTTTGGAATCTATGCTTGATATTTGTATAAATTTTTTGTCAAAATTTGAAAAAAAAGACAAAATTATAGCGAAGTGAATAGCCACTTTTTGTTCACATTTTTAGGGGGTCTAAATCAAGATTTGATTGAAAGCATTTACATGTGGTATTTACACTTAAGCTCATATAAAGGCCAGAAAGCTAAATTATAAAAATTTTAGGTAAATTTCAAACAGTTAGATAAAAAATATAGGGTCAAATTCAACCAAAATATGGGTGAGATTCAATTTTATTATTTAAAAAAATGATATCGGAACTTTATAAAGGTAATTTTATGAGGATGGTTTTTAAATGAAATTTGACCTTTATAAATATTAAAGTATCATTTGAGGAATTTTTGAATGGAGCCGAAGGGAAATATTTTATTTGAGAAGTTGGCTCATTAAAAATCTTTATGATAATAATATCTACTATATAAGTATAATACATTATAGATACCTAGTATGGTTATAATTTCGAAAAAAAGTTCAGTTTTCTAAGGTATCTCTATACCCTGTATATGGGGATAATATGGTATTAAAAATGTTAAGTATAGGTTTATAGGCACGGGCCAAATGATCAGGTTCTACTGGCCAAAGGGCACCAACCAACAACTATCAGTATACAGGTAGGTACATTCTACAAGTAAACTTACACAGTTTTCACAAATATTTCGTAAAATTATTAAAATTTTTGAAATTTTTATCAAAATTTTCGGTAAAAATTCGCATTTTAGATCGACATTTGATTTAAAATCGAAAATTTTGATATATTTATATCGGTATTTATGAACTTTAGTTTAATTTTATAACTATTTTGGTTGAATTACTCCTAGTTTTTGGTCTAATTTCACCCCTTTAAGATATAGTTTAGTATAGATTAGGATATTAAATTTTTTTTGGATAAATTTCATACAGATGGGTAAATTCAGCCAAAATAAGGATGATATTAAACTCAAGTTTGTAATTATCCTCAAGATATCGATTGAAATTTTGTAAAAATTTTTAAAATTTTCAATTTTTTTAACAGTTTTTATACTGGAATTTTTTTTTCTAGAAATTTCTAGAAAATTCTCTCGAGTATTTTGAATCGTTACTTGTTTGTGTGTAGTACATTGGGCAGTATATAGCTTATGTATGTATGGATATGGATATGGCAAATATTTTGAATTCCTACGTGATGATTAAAGCCGAGATTTCCCCATGTTATTTGACCATTTAAATTTCATAAACATACCTTTAAAGTATCAGTATAGTATGTATCAGTTATTCAGTATATAAGGTAGGTACATACCTGTCTTGCTTCAAGAAATAAAATAAAATAAAAATTTTTTTTTGACTCTAAAAGGCTTGGCTATCTGCCTATTAAATATCGCCGATCCTTTACCCAGCTATAAGGCGACAGTCTACCCTACCCTCCATATAAAGCACAATAATGTCTAAAATCAAACTGTCAAAATCATAAAATTCTCAAAAATATACTCAAAATATAAATATAAAATCAAAGGGTCTAATCGGAATTCAGGCCTTTGTATGTTAAACCTTATATAAAAGCCCATTAGAACCCCAATATATACTATAGATAATCCATAAATTATGTAAATTGCAAAATACGATTAAAAATCATATAAAAGTCATAAAAATTCAACTTTTAAAATCAAAAAAATCCTATATTTTTATACAGAATCTAAAGGATGTATAAGGCCTTTAGGCCTTTGTATGTTAAACCTCATATAAAGGCCAGAAAGCCTATAAGAACCCGAATATACCCTTTAGAAATAATTTTTAATTTGACGAATTTGACGAATTTGACGAATTTGACAAATTTTAATATTTTACAATTTTAGATTATATATTTTTCCTAATGTTAGTAGGGGTAGATTAGGGATAGTTTGGATTAGGAATAATATTCCTAAAGACATAGTATAATTATCCCTAATTGTAAGACAATTTTTGTGATTTTTGAGATGTTTTTAGAGACAATTTAAGTTTTGGTCAAAGGGACCTTATAATTTCCAAATTTCTTAGATTGTGATTAAGACGACTTGTCAGATTATAAGACATGAAATATCCCTTAAGACAGAAGGAAGACTGAAGGACTTGAAATTATCTGGTAGAGACTGAAAAGTACCCTTATTTTTAGATTACATTTATCAACAGTTAGATATAGAGTCCTTTGGAATTCTAAAATAAAGGTATTCGGTAGGTATCTAATTTCATGAAATTTTTTTTTTAAAAAAAAGATCCTCAGAATACCTGTCTAAAAACGACTCAAGTTTAATTTCAACCCTATTTTGGTTGAATTCTAAAATAGTGTAAAAGTATCTAATTTCAGGAAAATCAAAAAAAAATCTCATCAGAATACTTGTCTTAAAAACTAGAGCTTTAAAATGACCATGATATAATTTAATTCCTATTTTGGTTGAATTTACTCCTATATTTTGACCTAACTTTACCAATGTATGAAATTAATCCAAAATATTTTAAAATTCTAACATAATCAAATCTAGATAGTGGATAATTAATTATATGAATTCTAAATTTTCTTTTTAGGATTTTTATTTACATAAATTTATCTTTATGATCAGGTTGAATTGTTATTTGAGTAGGCTTTTAACATTTAAAGGTCACACCCTAAATGACCAAATTAACCATCATATACCCGTAGTATAGGACTCATGATAACGCCCTTAAATCCACATAAATAAATACCTAAAATCGAGTTTTTTTGGACTGAAACTAATTATAGATTGGAATCTACATTGGTACACACAAAAATCAACACCAATTATCCAAATGACCATATTTACATATACTATATAGTATGGCCTTTTGAACTTAGAAAATTTCAAAATTTTAGAAATTTTTGCAAAAATTTAGAAATTTTTACAAAAATTTCGGATTTTTTTTACCTTTAGAGAATGTCCACAATTTTGGCAGAGTAGGTAGAACGAGTCGTCCAATTTTTTATATCTTTTTCCAGGCGAGATTTCTTGAAAATTTTGGAAATTTTGCTCATTCGTAGGAGGGTTTACTAAATTTTTTCGACCCATTATGAACCCTGGGCATGTTCACTAAAATTTTTGCAAAAATTTCTCACAAAAAGTGTAATTTAACACAACCAGTTGGCCATAGATAAGGATAAAACCTTAAAAAAAATGAAATATTTGCACGTTTTTTGATTTGAAACTTGGATTTGGGCTTTTTTGGTAGATTTCAAACTTTGAAATTTTGGCAATAACTTTGAATTTTTAGGAAATTTTTGAAAAATTTGAAAATATGGATGATTTAGAGGGTAAGGTTGGTTAAGAACTGAAGAACTAGTTGGATTTTTGAGTTGAAGAATTTGAGAGAGGGTTGAAATGACCCCTAAGGACATGCAGGATTGGATGGAGATGGAATGAACCCCCCTGTAAAAATCCCATGTTAATTCCCATAAGAAAAAGTTGAAATGAAATTCCACCTGCCTGCCTGCTTTGAAATTTAGAATTTAGAATTTTAGAAGAAAAGTCAAAGTCGAGAAAAAAAGAGCTTGAAATCCAACCCTCTAATAAATTAATACACCATAAACCATCGTCCCATACTATATAGTACTACAGAATATACAGGGTGATCCTGAAATATATGGCAAAAAATACTTACTATTAGTTTAGAGTGTATTATATACTTAAGAACCTCAAATTTTATACTGGAATATTTTATATGAAATCGATCAAAATTTAATGCTGAATTCAATAAAAACAAATATTTTTACTCTGGATATTTACATGTATACTATACAGGGTGTTCCAGAAGTAGATGGCTAAAATGTTTAGGCTTTAATATACGAGTAGTATAGACCAAATCTAATTTTTGAACAAGTAAAATATAAAATAGAGAGGAAATTTAACGGAGATTTCGAATACAAAATCGAAATCAAAAATATCAAATTCAAAGATTTAGGAATTACAGGATCGGAAATCGTAAACTTTTTCATTTCAAGTCTTTTTGAGCAATTTTAGGCATTTTTCATTTTTTTACAATTTTTCTCCAGTGGAAAAAGTCTTTTAATGTTTGACCTTTTAATCTTAGCATCAAAAGGTTTTGATATTCAGAATCTTTGTTAAATTTCCTATTCAACTACATATTATATTACTTGTTTATAAATCCAATCTGGCCTATATGTACTATATTAAGGCCTAAATATTTTAGTCACCTTATTCTGGGAATCCAGAAATTCCAGAATCCAGAATCAAGAATCTGGATTTCTGGATCACCCTGTATATACCTACATAATGATTCATTAATTATTATCTTTGATTCTCACAGGTCACAGATAGTAAGTAAATGAGCAGTAGTCAGTAGTGTAGTATATAACAGATGCCCAAATTTGGTTTTTCAGAGCTGACTTTTATAAAAGGTTTGCATGATAAAAAAAAGCTCAAAAATCAAAATAATAAGGGAGATTAGTTCTAAAAGAGAATCGGGAATTATTGTATGTATTCATATGATTCAGGTCTGAAAAACCAGATTTTCGTCTCAAAATTGTACTGACAATGAGCTTGAGTGAGTGAGAGAGTGAGTATACAGCACAAACCCAAATTTGGTTTTTCAGAGCTAAAAAGTGTACCTAGAAGAAAACTCAATTTTGTATTCATTTACTCTTAAAAATCTCGTTTTTTTTTGTAGGAACTTTTTAATTCAGCTCTGAAAAACCAGATTTTCGACTCAATAGTGTACTATTGATTACCACTGAGCTTGAGTAAGTGTGAAAGTACACAAAAACAGGCTCAAATTTGGTTTTTCAGAGCTAAAAAGTGTAGAAGAAAGCTCAAATAATTGTATTCATATACCTACCCCAAAAAATCTCATTTTTTATAGGAACTATCTAAAGAGTGCTCTTCAACTCGACCAAAATCGAATCATTTCGTAAATAACAAATCATTTTACAACAAAATTTTTTTTACAAATTATTATTATTTTTTAATTACAATTACGTAATACATATTAATGTCAAATAGTTAATTAAAAAAAGGTCAACAAAAGGTCAACGAGGATGGGTGGTAAGAAGAAGAATGTGGGTAATAAAACACCTGGGCCAACACCTCCACCTGCGAGTACGAGGGTGAGCCGAAGTACGGCCGCTGCGGCTTCAGCTTCTAAATCTCCACATGATCCACCACCACCTCCATCACCTGCTGAGTCTGCTGGTGAAGCATCACCTGGAGGACAACCTGGAGCTGTTGGTGTTGGTAAAAAAGAGAACAAGTTGGTTGAGGACTTGAAGGCAAAGGCGAGGAAAGTTGAGGAGGATTTCCTCAGGAAAAGAACAAGAAGATCCTCAGCCGCTGCTGCAAATGCAGGTAAAATTTAATTTTCATATTCAGCTCTTAAAAACCAGATTTTGGACTAAATTTCGTAGCTTAAATGCCTTAAATTGAGTCAAATTGTGCAGTTTTTTATAACTGTTTATAAGGCTAGATTATTATGAAATTATTATGGTCAAACTACTGCTGCACTGCATGTAGTAATTTTTATTCAGTTTTTAAAAACCAGATTTTGGACCAAGTTTCTCAAATGAATTTATATAAAGATCAAATTGAGTCCGAATTGTGCAGTTTTCAGGGCTAGATTATTATATATTTTATAAAATAATTAAATAATATTATGGCCATGATGCTGCTGGTCCATATTTATTTATTTTGCAGATTAGCATCACCATCACCAGCATCAATAATATTTAATTTTAATTTAATATATATAATTTTTTTACAGGGAAATCCTCGCCATCACAATCACCATCTTCAGCTGCTTCTACTGCTGCTGCTACTGCAGGTAAATTTAATTTAATTTTTCATCCAGTTTTTAAAAACCAGATTTTGGACTAAATTTCTCAATTTACTAAATGCCTTAAATTAAGCCCAAAATTGAGTAGTTTTCAGGGCTAGATTATTATATATTTTTAAAAAAAATTAAATAATTATGGTCATTAATGGTCATACTGATAATGCTTGGTGATGCTGGACATTTACCAGCATTTACCAGAATGAACAGAATATAATATGTAATATATTATTTAATTCTTTTAAAACAGGGAAATCCTCGCCATCACCAATAAAAAGTTTGGATGCTAAAGCTGCTCCTGCTGATACAGGTAAATTATTTAATGATTCAGTTCTTAAAAACCAGATTTTGGATTTAAATTTCTCAAGTAAATGCCTTAAATTGAGATCAAATTGAGATCAAATTGAGCACTTATAAGGGCTATAATAATTCTATAAAAAAAATAAATAACATATTATCATTAGTTAGTCATACTGATGATACTGGTGATGCTGGTCTTTATTTTACAGAGTATTACAGACCAGCATCAATAATATCAACATGAACATAATATTTTATATAATATAATTCGTATTCTTTAACAGGGAAATCTTCGCCATCACCAATAAGAAGTTTGGATGCTAAAGCTGCTGCTACTGATGCAGGTAAATTTAATGATTCAGTTCTTAAAAACAAGATTTTGGGTTTAAATTTCTCAAGTAAATGCCTTAAATTGAGCAATTTTCAGGGCTGGATTATATATATTATAAAAAAATTAAATAATATCGGTAATCTCCAGCTGATAATGCTGGGGATTTCATTTTACAGACCAGCATCATCAATCATCAGCATGAACATAATAATAATATATATATATAATTCTTTAACAGGGAAATCCTCGCCATCACCAATAAGAAGTTTGGATGCTAAAGTTTTATTAGAAGAAAGTATTAGAGTATCCAATGAAGGTGGTGAAGGTGGAAATAATTTGTCAACTTCTGTGCTCCCCGAGAATATTAAAATTGGTGAACATTTCAATCTCTCCAATGATGTCACAGCAACTGTCGTCTCGTCTCAAAATGTTGAAGGACAGACAACAAACAGCATCACAAACACTCCCACCAAAAATACAAGTACTCTAATCAAATCACCACCACCAATACCAATCGAAATAACAACTATTACACCAACTGAACCAACACTAGCCCTTATTACACCAACCGAAATAACAGCACCAGTCGAAATAACAACTTTTACACAAACCGAAATAACAACAATAGAAACTATTATTTCACCAACTGAAACAGCAACACCAACACCAACTGTTTCACCAACCAAAAAACCTGCCAAAACACCAGCTGTTTCACCAACTAGACAAACAGCAAAAACAGCAGTACCAGCTATTACATCAACACCAACTGAAACAACACCAACAACAACTCCAATTATTTCACCAACCAAAAAACGTGCCAAAACACCAACACCAACTGTTTCACCCACCAAAAAACCTGCTAAAACACCAACTATTATTACACCAACAGAAACACCAGCTATTTCTCCAACTAAAACAGCACCAACCCCAACTATTATTGCACCAACAGAAACAACAACTGCAACACCAGCTATTTCTCCAACTAAAACAGCACCAACACCAACTATTTCACCAATAAAATCACCAACACCAACTAGTATTAGCCCAACCAAAACGGCTGAAACCAGAACTCCTTCTGAACCTGCACCTACTACTAGTACTTCAACCAGTACTCCAGTAACTAGTCCACCACCAAAACCACAATCACTTGTTGGAAATAGAGCAGGAAAAAGGAAAAAATCACTCAATAATTTCCTTAAAATATCTTCAACATCAGCAGGATCTTCGCCTAAAGCTTCTCCTGTGACTGAACCACCTTCACCATTATTAAAAAAAGTTTTAGAAAAATCAACAGCATCTTCTCCAGCTCCACCACAAGATGCTACAACAACAACACCTTTATTACAAAAAAATAAACCTTTAAAATCTACAGTAGGTGTTGAAAATGAAGATAAATTTTTAGACTCTCCAACTTCATCATCACCAACTCCTTCAAGTGATGGCTCTTCTTGTGGTCCAAAAATTATAAAGAAAGGAGATACTGTGATTGAGTCATACGTTGATGAAACTTCTGGAAAAATACTCGCTTTTGAGGAAGGAATAAGGTTTTTTTTTAAATAAAAGAAAATTTTTTACCTATTTCCTAGTCATAAATTCATAAATAATCATAAATTAAGGGTCCGCGTAGAGGGACCTAAAGTCAATCCTGCCACATGTTATCAAATGACCTTTTTTGGGGGACTTTTTCGGAGAAATCTCATCAAGTACTCCACGTAGAGGCTTGAAACTTGTTTTATTATATTCGTATACACATTTTACACGGAAATGTGTCTAAAATTAAAATTTTGATAAAAATTCAGGTACCTACAATGTTAAAAAAGTAAAAAAATATAAGCAAAGGTTTTTTAAGTACTTACTTAGGACTTGAAAATAAAAAAGGTGTTACCGCATTTCCGTGTAAAATGTGTCTACGGATATAATAAAAAAAGTCTCAAGTCTCTACGTGGAGTACTTGAGGAGATTTCTCCGACCGAAGTCCCCCAAAAAAGGCCATTTGATAACATGTGGCAGAATTTAAACTTTAGGTGCCTGTACGCGGACCCTTAACAATTTTTTATATACATAATTATATTTTTAGATTGGAAGTTCAGGATGCTGACCCTTCGAAAAACATTTGGTACCCTTCAAAAGTGGTTCGAGTGGATCATGTTAAAAGAGAAATCCGTGTTCATTATGACAATTGGAACCCGAGATATGACAGCTGGATTTCCATGGATAGTCCGAGAATCAGATCAACGACATCAACCAATATTGTCAAGTAATAAAATAAAATATAAGAATCATTTATTTATTTTACTATAAAACTAGTATGTTTAATAATAACAAATTAATTTATCCTTTTATTACAGAGTTCAGTATAAACTTGATGAAAGAGTTGAAGCATTTTGGGCAGATGGAATCAGATACCCTGGAGTTATAAAATCAATTTGTCCAAAAGGTTTTTTTTTATTATAATTTACATATTTATACACTTTATAATTATATTTTATTTTATATTAGATTGTTATGAAGTACTCTTTGATGATGGAATCAAATGTAAAAAGAAGCATAATCAAATATTTAAAATTAAATCAGCAGCAGAAGAAGATAGACAACCACCAACACTTCAAATTGCAACATCAAAACCACCACCTTCACTTAAACCTTTACCAAAGGGACCCAAGGTTGAAGAGTTGCAACAAATTGTCAAAGAAAAACCTGGTGGTGATGGTGCAAGTGTTTCTACGCCTGGACTTGGTGAAATAAGCCTTATTATAGGTGAAGAACCATCATTATCATCACCAAGTTCACAGGGTCCTCCTCAAATTGGGAAAAGGAAACGAAATGTTCATGATTATTCACTATTATTGAAACCAAAACATGGTAAAAATGAGGATGATTATAGTACTAGTAGTACTGGAAGTGCTTTAGATACACCTTCACCAGCATCATCAGATGTAAAAAAGAGAAGAAGGACAAGGAAATTACCACAAAATTTCATTAAACCTTCAGTTTCAGATACTGGAATAATGACTGAGCATCCACCACCACCATTAACACCTCAACCAAAACAAGATGGAATTGAAAATGAATCCATAAATTTTGTCTCACCAACAGCCTTAAAAAGGAAGAAAGTGTGCCTGAAGGGAAATGTTGTTAAAAGGGTTGGGAAAGGCTGGAGAAAAGGCTGGAAATTGGATAAAAATATTGGGAGATTACTTCCGGCTACACCCTCAGCTAAAATATCATCAATTCAAGCCCAAGATGTCGAGGAATTTGACCAAGATCCAGATGGAATTTTAGAACCTGGTGAAATCGGGATTGTCGAGGATCAAGATCAAGAATTTGGTGATGATGAGACTGAAGAAGAATTATTGGATCTTGAGGATCATCCTGAAGAAAGGTCAGATTCTGAATCTGATGGATTTGATGATGAAGATGGTGTTGAAATCGACAGACCTCATAAACGAAAAAAGAAGAAAATGCGAGAGCCAATTATACCTGAAGATCCGAATATTTTGCATATTCCTCCAGCACCAGAAACCGGATATCGATGTGAGAAGCTCAAGTTAAAGATTGAAGATGTGAATGATGTGAATCTTCAGCAAATAATAAGTGATTCTGAAGGGATTATTTTTGAGTTAAATGACCCGAAACCAGAGGGATGGAGGAAGGAAGCTCAGATTAAAGTTGTTGGTGAGAGATTTCCCAAGTGGTTTATTTCATATATTTCACCAGCTGGTGATCGATTTCGTTATAAAAAGCAAATGATGGAGACTATTCAAGAGAAGGGGTTCGATTTTTCACAATTTGATTTTAGACCTTTGAATACACGTCTACAAGAGATAGCTAATTTAGTCTCTGGTGGGAATTATAGTTATAAACGTCGAGCTAATATGCCACCACCTGATCTGTTTATTAGTGGTGGTTTAGTTGATTCACCATCACCATCACCTGATGGAGGAGATTTTGTATCACCTTCAACTTTTACTAAAAATACTATTACTTTGAAAACTCCAACAGGACCAACTCCTACATCTGCATCTACGAGTTCGATTAAACCGAAAACTGGTCCAAAATTTACGAGTCTAGTACATCCACCAGGAACACCAAGTTTATTTTCACCAGGAGGTGTTCCACCACCAGTGATTGAGACTGGTCCTAAAGAATCAGGATTTGTTGATGAGCAAGGTAATTATCCAGTAATTTTTCAATCTTTCACTTTTACTCTTTTCGTGCGAGCGAAGCGAGCCCTTACTATTCAACTTTGCTTGCACTTTGTCCGTTCGTCTATCTGTCTGTTTGTCCAGAGGATAACTCGAGAACTACTGGACCGATCTTAACCAAACTTGGGATGAAGGACCCCCATAGGGTGGGGGTGTGCCATTTCGACAAAAAACCCAGGTGGCCCCACCCCTTGCGGTGCTGCGG